>CATIWO010080318.1:0-22486 GCA_949673435.1 Macaranga tanarius | reverse complement strand
TGATATCCAGCATCACATAAATCTGGAACCAGAAGCTACATTGACAAATACGCCATATTATAGAATGAGTCCCTGAGAACATGAGGAGCTACGATGATAAGTTGAGGACTTACTAGCTAAGGGATAGATTCGAGAGAGTTTAAGTCCCTGTGCAGTACCAAAAAAAGATGGTTCCTGGCACGTATGTGTGGACAGCAGAGCGATCAATAAGATAACTATCAGGTACAGATTTCCCATTCCTCATTTAGATGATTTGCTTAATCATATTAGTGGCTCAACTATGTTTACAAAGCTAGAATTGAAGAGTGGGTATTATCAGATTCGTGTTAGGCCTGGGGATGAATGGAAAATGGCCTTCAAGACTAGAGAGGACTTGTATGAGTGGCTTGTGATGCCTTTCGGGTTGACTAATGCCCCTAGTACTTTTATGAGGGTAATGAACCAGTTATTAAGGCCATTCATTGGCAGATTTGTTGTTGTTTATTTTGATGACATCCTGATATATAGCGCTAATAAGAAAGAGCATATACAATATGTTAGAGAGGTCTTAAGTGTGTTATGTCAGGAAAAATTTTATGTAGTAATGAAGAAGTGTGTGTTTATGGCCTGTCAGGTGCTCTTCTTGGGTTATATTGTTTCAGGTGATGGATTGCAAGTTGATGAGGCTAAGGTGGAAGTGGTGAGGCAATGGCCTATACCGAAGACCCTTACTGAAGTGCAGAGTTTTCATGGCCTGGCATCCTTTTATAGGCATTTCATTCCACACTTCAGCAGTATTATGGCTCTTATCATAGATTATATGAAGGGTAGCCATTTCTTTTGGACTAATGAGGTAGAGTCAGCTTTTCAGTTGATTAAGGATCGCCTTACAACGGCTCCAATTTTGGTGTTACCTGATTTCTTACAGCCTTTTGAGCTCCATACCGATGCATCTCGTATGGGTATTGGAGCAGTGTTAAGTCAAAATGGCAGACTAGTTGCATTCTTTAGTGAGAAGCTCTCAGGTTCCAAACTGAATTATAGCACTTATGATGTGGAATTTTATGCAGTGGTGCAGGCGGTTAGACATTGGAGACATTATTTGTTTCATAGAGAATTTATTTTATACACCGATCATAATTCATTGAGACACTTACATAAGCAGGATAAGGTGTCCCCAAGGCATGCTCGGCGGGTTACGTATTTAGAGAGATTTACTTATATTGTGAAATATAAAGCTGGCGTTACTAACCAGGTGGCAGATGCTCTGAGTCGATGGAGTAATTTGTTAATGACAATGAAGGTTGAGGTACCTGGCTTTGATTCTTTTCATGAATTGTTATTAACTGATCCACATTTTTCTATGATTCTGCAATATGTGCATGCTGGTCATAGGATAGACTTTTTATTGCATGAGGGATATCTATTCAAGGGTAATCAATTATACATTCCGGATTGTAGCCTTCACTTACAGATAATATTAGAGTTGTATGGAGAGGGTCATGTGGGTAGCGACAAAACATTGCATTTGGTTCAGTCTTCATATTTCTGGCCTTCAATGCACAAGAAGGTTGAGAAATATATGCAGCGGTGTAAGATCTATCATATTTCTAAGGGGACAGCAACCAATGTAGGGTTGTATATGCCTTTACCGGTGCCTACTCAGCCTTAGGCTGATATCAGCATTGATTTTATGTTGGGGCTACCACGAACATAGAGAGGTAATAATTCCATCTTTGTTGTGGTGGATAGATTTTTTAAGATGGTTCATTTTATTCCTTATAAAAAGACCACTGATGCTGTTAATATGGCACAACTATTTTTTTGTGATGTGTATCATCTTCATGGTTTGCCATCATCTATTATCTCATATAGAGACAGTCGTTTTCTAAGTCATTTTTGGTGCAGTTTATGGAAGATGGTCAATACATAACTGTATTTCAGCAGTGCATATCATCCTCAAACGGATGGGCAGACTGAGGTTATGAATAGGTCCCTTGGAAATTTATTACGGTGTTTGGTTGGGGATCATATCAAGAGTTGGGATCAGCATTTGTGTCAGGCTGAGTTTGTTTATAACCATACTGTGAGTCGAAGTACTAGTTTTAGTCCCTTTCAAGCGATTTATTCGGTTCAGCCTAAGTGTCGTTTAAATTTGATGGTGTTGCCTAGCAGGTCTAAGGTTCATGGGAAGGCAGCTGATTTTGTTACAGGTTTACAGGAAGTTCATAATGCAGTGCATGATAACTTGTCTCGGTCTACTGTTAAATATAAGTATGCTGCAGATCAACGACGTCGGCATTTGGAGTTTGAGGTGGGCGACTTTGTTTAGGCAGTCCTTACAAAGGATTGTTTTCTTACTGGGGAATATAATAAGCTTTCTGCTAGAAAGATTGGCCCTGTTGAGAATGTAGAGAAGATTAATCCTAATGCTTATCGCCTTAAGTTGCCTAGTCATGTCGCAGAGCTGATGTGTTTAATGTAAAGCATTTAATTCCTTTTCATGGTGATTCTTCTTCTGATGATGATGTAGGCAATTCGAGGATGAATTTTTTCTACCCCGGGGAGAATGATGAGGATGAACAAGCCTTGGAGTTCATGGCAAAATATGAAAAATTATGATAGTGGCATTTTCATAATTTTGGGCAACTTTGGAGTTTCGGATTTTTACGAATTTAGAGCCCAATTTCATTGGAAATGGGCCAAAGACTAAAACACATAAGCTTTGCTTGTGATATCCGTTGCTTTTCGGCAAAATTCCATCATTTAGACCTCGAAAAACGTATTTTTATGTTTTTTTTGGATTTTTTCATAATTTCCTATTTTATTTAGTATTCTGTTTAGGGTTTTCTATTTAAGGAGTTTTTTTATTTTTTGGAAGACAATTTTGATGTTGAATGAATTAATTTCTAATTTCCCAAATTTTAGAATTCTTTGAATCAACAAATTTGATGCCTATATCTCTGAAATTCTATTGAATCAACAGAAAATAGAAGATTATTTTCCAGCATTCATTGTGAATCAACGGGATTCGATAATTTATCTATTTTGTTAAAGCTTCCGCTACATTAAAAGGACTATGATTGTACTATTAAGTACCATCCAGGCAAAGTAAACGTAGTAGCTGACGCTTTAAGTCACAAAACAGTAGAGATTTTGGTTGGAATCATTTGTTATGAAAAGGAGAATCTTGTGGCATTGCGAGCTCTAAATATTAATCTTGATGTTGGGGAAAATCACCTGTCGGCTACTTTGCAAGTTCAACCATCATTGGTCGATCAAATTGGAAGAGCTTAATTAGAAGATGCATATTTGACGAAGATGAAAGAAAAAGTGGAATTGGGAAGCAACACACAATTTTCAATTAGAGAAGATAGTGTGTTAGTGATCGGTAATCGAGTATATATTCCAGAAGAGGGGGAATTGAGAAGACAAATTCCGAATGAAGTACATACTGCTCCGTATGTGATACATCCTAGAAGCATAAAAATGTACCAAAATTTAAAGTCTTTTTATTAGTGGCTGACAATGAAGAAAGATGTGGCGGAATACGTGTCAAAGTGTTTAATGTGTCAGCAACTCAAAGTTAAGCATTAAGCACCGGCAGGAAAATTACAATCATTGAAGATACCAGAATGGAAATAGAAGAAGATAACGATGGATTTTGTGATTGGATTGCCATAAATATTTCAAAAACATGACGCGGTGTAGGTGATAGTTGACCGAATTACCAAATCCACACACTTTTTGCCCATACAACAGATGGATTCTTTAGACAAGCTAGCTGCTTTATATGTCTCTGAGATTATGAAGTTGCATGGAGTGCCATTGTCCATTGTATCAGACAGAGATCCACGGTTCACATCACATTTTTGGGGAAGCTTATAAGGAGCATTAAGTACTAAATTATACTTTAGCACTGCTTTTCATCCTCAAACAGATGGGTAATCAGAAAGGACGATTCAGACTTTGGAAGACATGATAAGGGCTTGTACTATAGAGTTTAAAGGTAACAGGGATGATCACTTGTCGTTGCTAGAATTTGCTTACAATAATAGTTTTCATTCTAGCATTAGCATGGCACCTTATAAAGCTCTCTATAGAAGGAAATGTAGAAGTCCAATTTGTTGGGATGTAGAAGGCTTGAGACAAATTAAAGGACCGAACTTGATACAAGAAACAATGGAAAAAGTTCAAGTGATCAAGAAATGCTTAAAAGCAGTCTAAGATCGCCATAAGAGTTATACGGATAGACACCGCTGAGAAATGGAGTATAATGTTAGTGAGAAGGTTTTCTTAAAAGTGTCACCATGGAAGAGAATCTTGCAGTTTGGCAAGCATGGAAAACTAAGTCCAAGATATGTGGGACCATATGAGATCATTGAAAGGATTGGACCACTTGCTTATAAATTAGCTCTTCTAAGGGAATTGTCTACTATCCATGATATGTTTCATGTGTCAATGTTACAGCGATACTGATCAGACCCCAAGCCACATTATACAAGAACAATAAATTGAAATTTTTGAGAAGTTGACTTATATAGAGGAACCAATATAAATTCTTAATCAGAAGGTAAAATAATTGAGAAATAAAGAGATTCCGATAGTGAAAGTAAAGTGGAGCCACCATAACCAAAAGAAGCTACATGGGAAGTATAAGAACAGATGAAGAAAAAATACCTATTCTTGTTTCCAGAATATGGTGAGTAGTTAATTTCGGGGATGAAATTTTATTAAGGGGGCAAGAAATATGACATCCACCCTAATTATGACATAGTTAGCGTATTTACTGTTTTTAGATAGTGGCTTTCATTTAAGTTAAGCGTGGGTATAAGTGTTGAGAGGGATCAAATTGGAAAGAAAGTTTAGAGTGAATTGTTACCTTTCTAAAGTTTTGGGCTAAAGTGAATTTATTTCATGTCATTAAGGAGCTAAGTAGCTATTTATGATGATATTTGGTATTATTTTATTAGTATTAAGATTATTGTTATTATTATTATTATTGTTATTGTTTTAAGTGATAAATATGTATTATAGTAATATAATATTAAGTGATAATTATGAATTAAAGTTAAGAAGACTTTGGGGGCTAAATAGAGTGTTTTGATTGGTTGTAGATTTAGGGGTATATTTTATATATTTGTGTGAGTATGTGGTGTATGTTGTGTAGAGAAAATTGGAGAAGAAGAAGAGTATTTACTTTAGACATTTTTGGAGAGATTTTGGAGATCGATCAAGCTAGAAATTCATTGCTTTAGGAAGCATTAGAAGGTCTTTTAATCATCGAAGCTTAATTGGTAAGCTTTCTTTGTGCAGTTAATTGATTTTGGTTGAGTTTTATTTGTTGTAAATTCATGTTCTTCCCCTTTATTTTTCAGTCATCTTATTCTTGCCATATCTTGAGTTTTACAACTCTAATTTAAGCAAGTTTAGACTCCTTGGAAACTTCAAAAATTTCTCTTAAACTTTTATTTTTTGAGTTTTGATTGAATTCATTGTTAGGAAGGTCAATTGAGACCGAACAGTTTACTTCTCACTAAATGCCCTGTTTTTCTCTATTTTGGCTGAATGGATTGTAAAATCCATAATTAATTCCACAAATGTCCAAATTGAGTGAGTTTAATTGGAATTGGAAGAAGACTTATAACCCTAGCTTCAGTAGTAATTTAGGGGTTATTGGACTTGTGTGTGTGGTTTTAGGTCATGTTGTATTTGGATCATTTGGTGACACTTGGTGTATTTAATATGATTTGTAATGGTTGCTTATTGAAATTGGTATATGTGATATGTAGGAGTTAGAAGAGGAAGTGGAAACCCCACTTAATAGGGAGAGCTTTGCTTTGAGAAGGAGTTAAAGTTTTTTGGTAAGTAATTATTAATACAATGCTTACATATATTAAATTCTCACGTAACTAGATTTACTTAATGATGTTGGGTTGTGAAGTTTATTGGTTGTGGAAAGAAATATGTATACATATGCATATTGATGTTTTGATATATATATATTGTGGTGAGGATGATGAAATGTATGCATATTGCATTATGTGAGGAAAACATGTGAGTATGGAGATTAAGCTCCATGATCTTAAACTGAGCTGGGCAGAGAGTCTCAGATGTGACCATTCATATGATAGATATACGTGTGAGATCTGAGACTGAGCTGGGCAGAGAGTCTCATAAATAGTTACCTGAAAATGGAAAATATGAAAAGCAAAGTGAGTTTTGTGTTAACGTGTGTGACATATGTTAAGATTTATAACTAACAAGCATAATCATGCATTATTGCAATGTGTTCATATAAATTGTGTTGAATGTGGCTTTAATATGAGATTGATGATTTGAGAAATGTGAATTGTTGAATAGTGTAAATTGGTGTATATGAGACACCAACAACGATGTTTTAAATTCTTAGAACTCTTTTTGTGACTTGAATTGAGTTATATTCATGTGCTTTGATATCACTAGTCAGTTCAAGGGCATTTTCATCAATATATATAAATGACTTGAGTCTAGGTGTCTTTATGAAAGTTGTAGCCCTCTGAAACACTTTCTAAAGCTTCTTGAGTTACTTGAATCTAAGTTCTGTAGAGAGAGTTATGGCCAAAAGGGTACGACATGTTTTAGTCCAAGTGGCTAGAATCAGCCACTGGTGATCGCCAGTCAAGGCTGGCAGGCATGGCCACTGGCGATCGCCAGTAGTCTAGTAAGCGCCAGTATTCTGGCATAGCCCTAGAGACTATTTTAACCTTAACTTGAGCTACCGAATTCCAAATATGGTGTGGTTTGATGCTACAGAAACTTTAAATAGTCTTCTACAAGTTCCATGTTTTGAGGTTAAGTAGAATCTATATTTAAGATTCTCTAATTGAGCTTGACATTTTAGTGCTCACTTACTCTTTTATCATTTGGACTTCTGTACGTAGTCTAACTGTTAAATTCTTATAATTTAATGTGTAAAAATGTTATTCATATATTCTCCTTAATTAGTTCTTGAGGAGTATTATATGTTTGATTATATTATCAATTACTTATTGAGTCGCAAGCTTATTCCTTTGTAATTATGATTTTCAAGTATTAGATAGCCTAGCTTGAGGAGCTTACTTTGATAGAAAGCTTGAATCTTGGTATAGTTGTGAACTCAGGTGGGACAACAACGTGTTTGGTGTCAACATCTTCATCCTCATGGGCATCTCACCATTTTTGGCATATGAATTTTGTAATAGAATCAAGTGGTTTTTGTATATATATATGTAAAGCTAGGTACCTTGTATAAACTTATACTTTTATTTATAACAAATCTTTTATGAAAAATTTTAGCTTTGCCACGTGTATGATTTATAATTGGACACTTGTATATGGTACCTGGAGGGTGCTATAGTGAGGGTTTTTATGGGTTAGAAACTTTTCTCTAGATGATTTATTCAACACTTCAGTAGCATTATTGCACCTATTATTAAGTGTTTGAAGGAAAGAAAATTTCATTGGGGTGAAGAGCAAGACAATAGTTTTTCTTTTATGAAGGAAAAGTTCAGCACAACGCCCTAATTTTAAGAAGTTGCTTGAAGTGGTGTGTGATGTTAGTGGTGTAGGTGTTGGGGCTTTTTTATCCTAAAAGAAAAGGCCAGTAGCTTTCTTTAGTGAAACATTGTATGAGGCTAGATGAAAATGGGCTACTTATGATAAGGAGTTTTATGCTATTGTAAGGTCTTTGAAGACTTAGGAGCACTATGGCATAGCCAAGGAGTTCATTTTATATACTAATCATCAAACATTAAAGTACTTGAGCACACAAAAGCAGATTAGGAGTGACATACATGCTAGGTAGTCAGTATATATAGAAAAATTTTCATATAAGCTTGTCCATAAATCAGGGTAGCAAAATAAGGTGGCGGATGCTTTGAGTAGGTGTATGGCATTGATGAAAACTCTTAGTTGGGAGATAGTAAGTTTTAAGTTATTGAAGGAGTTATATGCAGAGGATGATGACTTCAGGCAGATTTAGGCTAGTTGTGTGCATAAACAGCCTTATGATGATTTCTACATTCATGATAGTTTTCTTATGAAGAGTGGGTAACTTTGTCTTCCTCGTGCATCTCTTCGTGAGAAGGTCATTAGAAATTTGCACGATGGAGGTTTAGCGGGTCATCTTGGAAGAGATAAAACTATTGAAGCTATGAAGGAGAGGTACTATTGGCCTAGATTGAGGAGGGATATGACTAATATTATGGCTAGGTGTCAAACGACTATTGTCAAACATCAAATACCGGATTATACATGTGATTGCCGGTTCCTAATGCCATATGGGAAGATCTTTCGATGGATTTTATGTTGGGCTCCCTACAAACTCAACGAGATATGGATTATATATTTGTTGTGGTGGATAGGTTTTCCAAGATTCTTGCCATGTAAGTGGATCGCAGATGCATTTCTATAGCCAAACTATTCTTTAAGGAGGTTTTCATGGAGTACTAAAGGCAATAATATCTGATCGAGATGCTAAGTTTCCTAGTCACTTTTAGATGATAATTTAGAAGATTTTTTATTCCTTACTGAATTTCAATAGCACGTCACATCCACAAACAGATGGTTAGACGGAGGTGGTGAATAGGATATTGAGGAACCTTGTTCGGAGTATTTATATGGATAGACCAAAGCAATGGGATATTTTCATAGCACAAGCAGAGTTTGCTTATAACAATGTTGTTCATAGTGCCACAAGTAGATCTCCATTCTCCATTTTGTATATGAAATATCCTAACCATACTTTGGATTTATAAAGCTTACAAAGGTTCCAGGTCTTAGTGTAGCAATTGTTATCTAGCAAAACAAGTTTATAAGGTGCAAACAGATATTAAGAATAAGCTATAGAAAACTAATGTAAAGTACAAGACAGAGGCAGACAAGCATAGACAATTTCGGGTGTTTGCTAAAGGTGAAAAAGTGATGGTATACATTAGCAAAGTAAGGATGTAAGGTGGGCATAGTAAGCTTCAATAAAAGAAGTATGGACCGTATAAGATTATTAAGAAGATCAATGATAATGCTTATATGGTGGATTTACCTATATGGATGGGAATTTCAAAGACCTTCAACATTACAGATCTTACATTATTCCACCCTGGCATGAGCCTTGAATATCCAAAAAATAACTCGAGGATGAGTTCTTTGTAAGTGGAGGTGACTGACGCAGGATATAATTTTTAAGAAGGACTTGTGTATCGAGATTTAGCTATATATAATTTTGAATTTTACTTTTATTTATCTATTTATTTAAGATAGTTATTTAATTGGGGATAATTATGTATTTATCTAGAATTTTTAATTCATTTTAGTTTTCGAGATTAATTAGGATTAATTATTTAGAGTTTTATTTTATCATTATTTTAGTTTTCTAGTTTAATTAAGATTTTATTTAGGGTATGAAATCTTCTCTATAAAGACATAATGTAGAGAGGTTATTTTGTAGACTTTATTCACTTTTATTAATTAATCAAAGGCTTTTGCATTATTTTCTTTGGATTGAGAATGAAATCTCTATGTTTAAGGTTTGTTGTTTTTGATAATCAAGCATATTTTGATCATTTACGCTACATGATGCATCAATAAGCATACAGAAGGATGCTAATAATGAATGTTAATCAATATAGATAAAGATTTAAATATGAAATGAGCAAAAACTTAGTAGCAAATCATGGGATGCTACAGAGTAATCATGTTGAGCAGTAAATGCCGACATATGTGTAATGTAGTTGTCATGAAATATAATTATTAGGGAAGAATTTCAATTTTCAAGAATGTCTATCATCAAGATTAGCAAATCCATGGGTGAATAATATATTTTTGTGAATAGGAATATAACATACAAATGAATCTTTTAACATAAGAGACAATCTTAGTCTAAAAGAGATTTGAAGCAAAACAAAACATATTTCAAAGTAGAATAATTTTTACTCATCTAGATTTAATTTTTAAAAAAATTATATTTTATATTAGTTGATGTCCAAAATCAAATTAAGCTTATACTATTCCATTCATTGCACTATCTTTAAGATATATTTAGCTACTTTACATTACAACATTAAAGGGTTGTGGTAAAAATAATGGTGTAAAATTAGAAAGAAGCCCTGACCAAAAGACTAGCAAATTAAACACTAGTCTGCTAGTAAGGCTGGCTAACAAAAGAAAGAGAAGGCACAGTATTGACAGTAGTAGCTGCAACCTGGAGAGAAGCCATGATAACTATCAGGAGTTGGTTGAGTATTTGGCCTAATATGAAAATCAACCTTGTGTCTGTTGTAGGTCCCTCTAACATGTAGGGCCCACAAGTGAATTAAAAAAAAGAAGAAACAATATATGCATAGCATGGGTAGCAATGGCATGGCCCTACAACAAATCTTCTAGCATGGAAAATTTGCATAAAAGAAAGATTTATTTTTGACAAAAATAAACCTTTCTTACTGTTAGAGAGTTTGAGTGGGAAGAATCCCACATTGAAAAAAAAAGGCAAAAAATGAGGCTTATAATTGAAGGAGAAACCAAACTAAAAAGGTTTAGGCCATTTTAGTGAAAGGTGGATCCATTGTCAAGCTCATTGCTATATTTTGGAGGCCCAGTTGGTGCAAGCCCAACACTTAAATCTATTGAACTTGTAAAAAGGTAAAATTCTCCCAACACGTGTAATTTCTATACATAAAATCTTACTTATATGAATTCAAGCTTCCCATCATTTGGACCAACACATATTGGTTATTGTTGTTGTTATTAGGGTTAATTACTATCACATCCTTAAGGTTTGACTTATTATACTACTAGGTCCATGTGTTTTCAATAATGATTTGGAAGGAGATAGGTAGAGAACACACTAGAAAATTCAGTAAACTTCATTCATCCTTTTTAGTATTACTAAGGTACATGTATATATATAAAAAGTTTACAAAAATCATCAACTAATCCCTTAATTTAAGGAGCTTGTCTCCTACTAAAGTTAAGCTCCTCCATAATTTTCAACTACTAACCTTAGTAATTTTCATATATAATATACAAAATATCAAAATACAAAATATTAAAAAGATCTTAACACTTAGCATCACAGGCACCTACTGTTGTCAATAACAAGCAATGGCGTGCTGCCTAGGAGTTTTTCTCGCTGCATCATTGTATTTACCACACATTATTATAGAGAGTGATTATTTACCTCGGATATAAAAACTCAAAAACGCAGCCCAATATCACTCGGAGCTAGTGTAATTGTTAATGATATACATGACAAACATCAGTCTTTTTAATGACTTAGTATTCAATATGCCTCGAGAGAGTTGAATACAGTAGCTCACTCATTAGCTTCCTATGGTTTTATGATGGACAACTTAGCAAATGTATGGTTGAACTCTATGCCCCCTATGGCTCATGACTTTTTGTTATTGGATATTTTATTTGAAATGATAATCTTTCATTTTTCCTTAAAAAAATCAGGATTTGCTTAATCAATCAATTAAAATAGGAGTGCGTTTTGCGCTAGTTTTAGTGAAACTTCATACCACATTTTGTTTTATCCCATAATTTTATAAACAATTATTTCAGACATTTTTTACAATATTTAAATATTGTTCTTTCTTTTGTTCCACACTTTTATTAAAATTAATTAAAATTATTTTTTAAAATAAAAATGTAAAATATACTTAATTTATATTTGATTAAGAATTAATTGATTTTTATATAAATTAAATAATGGTAATAAAATAATATACGCATTGCATGGGCTGCAAGTGATAGAAAAAACAAAATATTAAAAATATTAAAAAAAGAGAAAAATTACAAAGGAAATACAAATGTGACATTAACATTTTTATAAACAACATAAAAATCAATTTCCCAAATATTTCTTTTTGGAAATCAATCTCCAATATTTTCATTTAAAATATAAATTGAAAAGAGACAAAGTATTTTAAAATTAAGAGAACAAATAATCATTAATACAATGAAAACTTGAGAAATAGAAAGTCAATTTTCAGTTACAAACTTCAGAAAACTTGGAACTATAAACTGTGAACTCTTGTTGAACATAAAATTGTATTCCTCTAATTACATATTGGGGTTATTAGGTTTCCTAATATATGAAGGACAATCATAAAGTATTAGGCCATCAGGTTTCCTAATTGCACTTAATTAATTGTGTTAATTTAACTCAAACAAAACTTGTGGTTCGATTTCTCTTTTGTTTGCTCAGTTTTTATAATCATTGATGGTGTCTCTCTAGTGGTGGGGTTTAAGGTTGGCGGTGGTAAGGCCCTTCAATATTTTTCTCTTTGAAAGGAAGTCTGCTATAACTGGTGATATTTAATAAAAATAAATTTTGGCATTACTGTTTGTTTGAAGCTATTCAAGGTTTCAGTTTCAAAGCTTGGTGTATGCTGTTAATAGTTGTACTGTGTTTTTTTTTGTTGTGTGCTATTGTTTGCATCTTGTAGCTTTTTGTGCTTGCTGGAAAAACATCCCATACTAAAAACTATAACAAACAATAATGACTACCCAATATATAACTTCAATTTCAAAATTCAGGCTAACCACTGTAATCTGAATCCGGAGATCAACTACCACGATCAACCAAAATAATATAGCATAATTAAAACATGAGTACTAAGAAATAAAGGGGGAAAAAGTATTAGATAATCAATCACGATGAGGGTAAGTCCATTCGACCTCAACTAGGACATGCTCATCAATAATATTCTTATATTTTCTGACTGCACAAGCAAAAAAAAATATTTTTTTGTCAACAATGAGAGCGCTATTTTAATTATATAATTGAGCTTCAATAATAAAAGAGGCACTTGATGGAATGACTGCAATTAATCTTGTAAGATGAATGGGGCGATGCTGTTGCCCAGATTCTATAGGTACAGGAATTGGCTTGTCTTTTGAGTTAATGAGAAGGGGAAGGTTTTTTTCCAATATGCATGCACGAGCAAAGATACAACCATAAACTTTGCTAACATCTTCTTCGATGATTTTAACACTAACAGTAGCCATTGCTCCAGAATGAAACATCGCATACTCTTCAATTACTTTCACATGACTTTTTAACCACTTAGTCTCAATGCATCAGTAACTTCCAATCTCTATCTTTTGGACACAATCGTAAGTGTTCCGGTGATTCATATAAAAGTCAAGGGAGCCTGTATTAACTTTATGACCAGCTCTAAACATTTGAGTATTGTGATAATGGTCTTCTTCTTCACCATAAGATTGAAATATATATTCAACATTAAACTTAAAAGCAAAATACACACGAAAAAATTGAGCTAGCTTAAGGGAAAAGGGGTACAGATTGGGGACCAGACTGTTAGAAAATTTGGGTTAACAGAAGCGTGAGAGGTTCAAAAATTATTTGAGATGATAAACAAACACAAAACTAAAAAATAGAGAAAGTATAAAATACACGAGAATTAACATGGTTTGGCGTAATACTACGTCTACAAGTGAAGGAGAAATAAATTCACTTATTAACCAAAGATACAAAAAAATATTATGGAGATAAATACTCAACCCTTAGCTCTAATTACACCCAATCAAGCTCTCAAGATGGCACACGTGGAGAATACAAAGCATTCACGGTGTCTCTACAATCCTCTTGACACACGTAACATATATATATAGTCCTATTTATAAAGGATATTAAATCCTCCTTAACCAAGGATTCTCTTCAATATAAGTGATAAAAATTTAACTCCAAATAAGAGTTTAATTGCTAAATAAGAGTAAAATCCTATTAGGAAAGGATTCTTTTGACTTGGCCACTAATTATATATCAAAAACACCAATTTAGTATACTATACGGCCTCCTACATGGCCATATTTTGACCCGTGTTCAATTCTAGACAAAACGGTCTATTTCAACACACTCTGCTATATGGTCATGTTGCTGCCCGTGTACCCTTCTGAACATAATGATAGCCTCAAATACACCATGAGACAAGACCGTGTCTCTAGCTGTGTCTATACACACACCCTGAGACTTGGCCATGTAACTAGCCATGTCTACCTCCAACATGAAAATATACAACCCAAACATGTCCAAACGATCAAAAAATGATGCCATAGCTAAAGTCAAGTCACATCTTAATAAATCTCCATTTTGACTTGAACTTTCTTGTATCAAATTTGCTCCACCTTCTTCATAAATGTCTCAAATATAATAACACCAAAACAAGTCCAAGAGCCACTTGAACTTGCTCCTCCAAAATGTTTTAGCCAATAAATCACCAAAAATTGACTCTACCTCAAATTATAGAAGAACGAGATGATAATATAGCAGTACATATCATGGTAGATCCTTGTAATACATATAATCTACTAATACATCCAGCTCGTATCACCACAACGACATTCATAACAATATCCAAAATCCCATCTCTACTAACAAAACTATAACCACTAATTTCTAATGTGGATAACGAGATGAGATTCTTAGACATGTTCGGAATATGTCTAATTCTAACCAAGGTCCTCACTACACCATCATTAGTTTTAATCTTAACTAAACCAACACCAATAATCTTGTAAGGATAGTTATTGCCCATTAACATAAAACCACCATTAATCGATTCATAGGTGGCAAACCAATCTCTATTAAGACAAATATGATAATTACAACTAGAATTAAACATCCACCCTTGCCTAAAATTGGTTAAATTTTCAGTCACAATGATGACATTACCTTCAAACTCATCAACTAAGTTGGCTTTTGTGGATTCACCATGCTAGTCTTTTTTCTTCAATTTCCAATAATCAGAATGCCCCTTTTTCTTACAATAATGATAGGTCTTCTTTTGGTACCCCAAAATGCTACCCAAATTTCTCATCAATAGAGCATCTGCAGTTGCCCTAATATCTTCAACAAACTCCTTATCCATAAACTCCTTTAAAAATAAAGCTGATTTAACATCCTCCACCTTCAACATTTCTTTGGTATTAATTAGAGTATCTCTAAAATTTTTATACGAGGCACGAAGAGAATGGAGCAATATAAGAACCAAATCTTCTTCTTTATATTTAATCTCCAAATTTTCCAAGTCAATCATGATGGATGTAAATTCATCAATATGGGTTCTCAAAGAGGTACCTTCTACCATATTAAGCATATGCAAATGATGTTTCACAGCAAGTTATTTGAGAGACTTTTTTTCAAAAACAGCTCCTCAAGTTTTGCCCACAATGCTACAACTGTCATCTCATGAATAGCTTCTTGCAACACCTCATTCAACAAATATGACTGAATGGTAGCCATGGTCCTTGCATCCAAATCCTCTATCTTTTCTTTAGTCATTGTAGATGTCAATTTCTCCTTCTCCAATAAAGCTTTATACAACCCATTGTGTGTTAAAAGGGCTCGCATTTTAATTTTCCATAAACCAAAGCTTATATTATGATCTAATTTCTCTATCTCCAGTTTTGATGTCGCCATAACGAAATCTTAAATAATTGTAACCTAGCTCTAATACTACTTATTAGAAAATTTAGGTTTGCAGAAGTGTGAGAGGATTAGAGATTATTTGAGATAATAAACAAACACAACACTAAAAGTAAAGAAAACACAAAACACATAAGAATAGACGTAGTTCAGCGTAAGCCTATATCCACAGGCAAATTAGGACAAATTTACTAATCAATCAAAGATACAAAAAAATAGTATGGAGATGAGCATTCAATCTTTAGCTCCAATTACACCCAATCAAGCTCTCTACCTGGCACATTTGCAGAACACAAGGCATTCATAGTGTTTCTACAACCTTTTTGACACATATAACATATATACATGTAGCCCTATTTATAGAGGACATTAAATCCATCTTAACTAAGGATTCTCTTCAATATAGGAACCTCTTCACTATAAGTGATAAGTGATAAGAATTTAATTCTAAATAAGAGTGTAATTCCTAAATAAGAATTAATTTCTATTAGGAAAGGATTCCCTTGACTTGGCCACTAATTATATATCAAAAACACTAATTGAGTGTGCTACATGGCTATATTTCGACCCGTGTTCAATTCTGAATAAAATGGCCTATTTAAACACACCCTGCTATATGGCTGTGTTGTTGTCCGTGTACCCTTTGAACATAATGAGAACATACCCTGAGATACGGCAATGTCTCTGGCCGTATTTGTACACACACCCTGAGACATGGCCATGTATACCTCCAACATGAAAATACACAACCCAAACATGTCCAAACACTTGAAAAAATGATGTCATGGCTAAATTTAAGTCACATATTAACAAATCTCCACCTTGACTTGAATTTTCTTGTATCAAATTTGCTCCACCTTCTCCACAAATGTCTCAAATATGAGAACACCAAAATAAGTCCAAGAGCGACTTAAACTTACTCCTCCAAAATGCCTTAGTCAATAAATTACCAAAAATTGACTTCCCCCAAAAGTATAGAAGAATGAGATGATAATGTAGCAGTACCTATCATAGTAGATTTTTGCAATACATATAATCAACTAATGCATCTAGCTCGCATCACCACAACGACATCCATAATGATATCCAAAATCTCATCTCTGCCAATAAAAATATAACCACCAATTTCTAATATGGACAATGAGATGAGATTCTTAAATATGTCCAGAATATATCCAATGCCAACCAAAGTCCTCACTACACCATCATTTGTTTTAATCCTAATTGAACCAACACCAAAAATTTTGCAAGGATAATTGTTTCCCATTAACACAAAACCACTATTAATTGGTTTATAGATGGCAAATCAATTTCTATTGAGACAAATGTGATAATCACAACCAAAATCAAATATCCATCTTTGCCCAAAATTGGTTAAATTTTCAGTCACAACGAGGACATTGCTTTCAAACTCATCAACCAAGTTGGCTTCTGTGGATTCACCATGCTGATCCTTTCTCTTTAATTTCCAATAATCGGAGTTCAAATGCCCTTTTTCCTTATAATCATGACAGGTATTCTTTTGGTACATCGAACTGCTATATGAATTTCTCACCAATAGAGCATCTGCAGTTGCCCTAATGTCTTAAACAAACTCTTTATCCATAAACTCCTTTAAAAATAAAGCTAATTTAATATCCTCCACCTTCAACATTTTTTTGGTATAAATTAGAGTATCTCTTAAATTCTTATATGAGGCAGGAAGAGAATTGAGCAATATAAGAGCCAAATTTTCTTCTTCATACTTAATCTCAAAATTTTCCAAGTCAATCATGATGGATGTAAATTCATCAATATGGGTTCTCAAGAAGGTACCTTCTACTATATTAAGCATGTGCAGATGATATTTCATAGTAAGTTTATTCAAGAGACTTTTCTTCAAAAGCAGCTCTTCAAGTTTTGCCTATAATGCTACAACTGTCTTCTCATGAATAGCTTCTCGCAATACCTCATTCGATAAACAAAACCGAATGGTAGCCATGACCCTTATGTCCAAATCTTCCATCTTTTCTTTAGTCATTGTAGATGTTAATTTCTCCTTTTTGAATAAAGCTTTATGCAACCCATTGTATGCTAAAAGGGCTCACATCTTAATTTGCTATAAACGAAAGCTTATATTGTAATCCAATTTCTTTATCTTTAATTTTGATGTCACCATAATGAAATTTCAAACAATTGTAACCTGGCTCTGATACCATTTGTTAGAAATTTAGGTTTGCGGAAGCGTGAGAGGATTAGAAATTATTTAAGATAATAAACTAACACAATACTAAAAATAGAGAAAATACAAAACACACAAGAATTAACGTTGTTCGGCGTAAAACTCACGTCCACGGGTAAAAAAAGAATAAATTCACTAATCAACCAAAGATACAAGAAAATAGTATGGAGATAAACACTCAACCCTTAGCCCCAATTACGCCCAATCAAACTCTCTACTTAGTACACGTATAGAATATAAGGTATTCACGGTAACTCTACAACCCTCTTAACACACGTAATACATATACATGTAGCCCTATTTATAGAGGATATTAAATTTATCTTAACGAAGGATTCTCTTCAATATAGAAACTTCTTCATTATAAGTGATATGCGATAAGAATTTAATTTCAAATAAGAGTTTAATTTCTAAATAAAAGTCAAATCCTATTAAAAAAGGATTCCCTTGATTTGGCCACTAATTATATGTTAAAAACACAAATTTAATGCACTACACAACCTCCTACAGGACCATATTTTGACCCGTGTTCAATTCTAGATAAAACAACCTATTTCAACACACACTACTATGTGGCCATGTTGCTTTCCACGTACCCTTCTGAATATAATGATAGCCTCAAATACACTCTGAGACACAGCCGTGTCTGCACACACACCTTGAGACATGGCCATGTATTTGTCTATATCTGCCTCCAACATAAAAATACACAACCCAAACATGTCCAAACTCTCGAAATAATGATGCTATAACTAAATTCAAGTCATATATTAATACAGACAGGGAAATGTCAACTTGGTAGCTTGTTGTAAGATCGATGACTTGAGCGTCCTCCACTTTTACCTGGTAAAATGCTACATTATCTTTATAAGGATAAGGTTAAAAAAACACAGTTATAATTGTACCATAGAGATGGCTGGAGAAAGAAAAGGAATCAGAAAGTGATCTCTTTTTTGCTGCTTTGTCATCTCGAATGAGGGTAACTGAGCATAACTCAAAGAACTTTTGCATGTATCTAAATTGATCATGGCAGCCATGCCCTTCCTCGTTGGATTATTTTATCTTGTCGTAGTTTCTTTCTTCCGTATACAAATGATACAAAGCATAACCATGATAAAAAATTTCATCAATCTAGTATTCAGAATGATTAGGAATGTAATTTCAGAGACTGGAATCCAAATCCATGCCAGCTCCCTTGAAAATCAACAGGCTTAGGCTTCTTTTATCGTTCTTTTTCTGTGGTATTTTCTTTATCAGCCTTCCCTTCATATTACAAACAACCCATTATTGTTGTTTGTTATACTAAAACTTCATTCTATATATTTCTTTTTTCATGAAAATAAAGGGAAGGGCAAGTTTTCTTTCATAAAAATTGAAATCATTGTCTTCTTCTTCTAGCACCAGAACATGGCGCTTTTCGTTCATTACCTCAGTAATGCTGGATTTCTATACCAAGTCAAGGGTGAAACATTCTCCCAATTCAATAGAAGGAAGGTTCTGGTACAATATAGGTACAGTTATAACTTCCATCTTCCAAATTAATATATACAAGTTGTGCAATATTGTACAATCCTTTTCAGATAAAAGGCCAAATCATTGTCTGTACAACTACTGACATAAAAAATTCAAGATCATGTAAGCTACTGATACATAAGATTTCCCATGAAAGTTTATCTATGCCAAGTGTTAGAATGTCACAACCTCCTCCTCCTTCTTCTACTTCTTTATTGTTATTAACTTGTTGATGGCCATATAGAAGTCAATTTAGAGGAAAGTGTGTCCTCGTTCAAATAAAAGACAATCACATAGTTGGTAGTATAATGAGGAGTGGGCAGATCAAATACCTCTGCAAGCGCATGATTTAATATTCAATAGCAAGGCTCACCATTCCTGACGCACCTTTTGATGTGGATCAGATTGCTCTACAGTTCTTGAAGTGTCAGGATGCGTAATGTGGCTTTAAAAGGCCATAACTTTTGGTACAGGTGGAGTTACAGGGTCCATAATATATCAAATTGAAGCTGCCTTAGAGATCTATAAGATTTATAGCATAAAATCCATCAAACCCAGTTTTAATATCCAAATTCGATCATTCAGGACTTTACTTTAGGCTTTAAAGTTTTTGTTGTGTTTTGTTTTTTGTCTTTTTGGGCTTTTGTTTGGGCCTTTTGTGTTTTTCTTTTAGAGTTTTTGACTTTTCACTATTTATTCTCTATGTTATGTTTTAAAGGACAGTTTTTAATAATTTATGAATTAAATCCTAAATTTTTCAATTATTAGTATTCTTTAAATCAATGATTTTTTATAGATATTTACCTGGTATTCAATTGAATCAATAGGTAATAGAAGATTATTTTCCAGTATTCATGTGTGAATCAACGAAATTCAATATTTATCCTTTATTTACAAGCTTCTACTACATCACCTTTCTATTAAAATGCTATAATCCTTCGCTATTACTTCAAACCTTTCACCGTAATAACTTATAGGTCAAATAGCAGAGAAACTACAGGTTCCATCCCAGTGACAGGCCATATGGTTAATGGTAAATTGGGGCTTTTTGATTAATACATACCATTGCTTGCACACACTCTTGCATCTTACCACATCTTTTATTAATGCTGTCTGATAACTTAAACTGAAAGGAAAGGTATCTCCGATGTCGACATGATTATTAATGCTGACTTCTTAATAAAAAAATTAGTTGTAAAAAACCCTAAAAGATGAAAGGTACATATATAATACATTGAATAGTTTTCCTAATGAATTAAGGACTTAGACTTCTTGATTTTGTTTGACGTGAAAATAACTTCAAAAACAATTAATGACACCAAATACATAATAGAAATTAAGTAGTTACTATAAAAATAAAAATAAAATTTACACAAAAAGTTTTCTAATTTTTTTTTTTATAAATCATTGGTATCCAAAAATTATTGAATTTTGACTAATCAAGTTCCATTGGGTTAGGACCATAACGATGATAAAACTCTCCCAATAACTATTTAATGTGATTATATTTACTAATTTTTTTTTAATTTTAATTCCCGGTTGCCCTCTATTCTTTTTTATTAACTTTTTTTGTTCTTCAACCTTATTAAGATTCGATTTCAAAATTATTGTTGTTGTTGTATTTTCATTTGCTACCCCGATATCCATTAACCACAAGCACTCGAACTAATTGAACTCCCAATACCTGTATTAAGGGCTATAAATTGGTCAGTTTAGTTTGGTTCGGTTGAAAAATATATAAAGCTAAATTAAACAGAAAATATTTATAAAAATTAAGGGTTAGCGCAATTCGTTCATTTGGAGAATGTCATTCTCTGCAATTACTCTAAAATATCAAAGATTTTAAATTTAAAGCTCTAGAATTGCTCCAAATTTTCAGTTCAGTTCAATTTGGAAATTAAAATTTTTGGTTCGATTCAATTTGGAGATTAGTTCTTCTCCAAATTAAAATTAAAATTTTCAGTTCAATTTGGTTCAAAAGTTAGTTATTCTCCAAATTAAAAAATAAATTATGATATAATTTAAATCAAATTATTAAACTATAAACCTTTTCATAATTTTATTATTAAATTGAATGATTTTTTATAGCATTATTTTTTATATTATTATATAATCTAATACACCATATAATTATTATATTATTCTGTGAAAAATTTATATAAATAATATATATCACATAACAATAATAACACCCTAGCTATTAAAAAAAGTATATTATTTTAATAGTATATTATATTACAATTTTATTATTGAAGATGAATTTAAATATTTCAATATAAACTATAATATGATATATTGCAATGCTATTTACTAATTCCATACTTATTTTTTTATAATTTAAAATAAGTTGATTGATGAGTGAAATTTTTTATTTCAAATAATTAAAATAAGATTTATTATTTTAAATTACATGTTATATTATTAGGTCCAATATCAATAAATTAGATATAATTATATATATAATTATGAGTTATAGTTTAGTTCTTTGGCTCGAAACAATTTAGAGCGGTTCGGGGACTAATTTCGGTTCAGATAATTTAAAATCTCCAGACTCATCTCAATAAAAATTTTCGAGACCATTCGTTCATAGAAAGTCAAACAATTAATGGAAATTTTTTGTTTGATTTTTTGAGACGGTTTAGATTCTCTAAGACCCATGCTTAGCCCTAATCGAACCAAAACAAACAGGGGTCAAAACTAAATTGAACGGAACCAAATTGGTTAGTTCAGTTCAATCAGTTTATTAGGTTTAACATTTTTTATTGCAATTCTAAAAGTATTGGATTTAAGTAATTTTGCACTATTAATTATTGTTAATTTTTATGTTTATTTTATTTATTAATTTTTTTCGAAAATCAACTGAACCAATTTCTAATATGAATCTAAATAATTTTGTTTTCAACTTTTTTGATATAAAGTAATTTTATATTAAGAGTTTTAAATATTTAAAAACTGATATTGTTGATTTATTTTGAAATATTAGTGGTAAACCAATCAAACTGAATTGTAAAAACCCATATAATTTAAAAATATTTTAGAAATTCAGTTTAGTTCAGTCTGATTAAATTTTTTACAATAAAAACCAAACTACACCGAAAATATTTTGATTCTTAAATGTAATGTTCGTCATTTTGGAACTCCTGTTCATGCATAATAATTTTCAAGACATGTGGCATAGAGTTATGAGTTGCATATATGTGGGACATATGCATTTTGGTAGAGAGGGGGTGAGTGAAAGATAAGTTTAGACCTTTTTGGTCACATTAGAAAGTTGAGAATTATTGTGAAATAATCCAAATAGTTTG
>CATIWO010080304.1:0-24422 GCA_949673435.1 Macaranga tanarius | reverse complement strand
CCAGCAATCAAAGCTATGTAGTGTCATTGAATCATCCACATCAAAAAACTTCTGACTCACTTCCCCACCAAAGTATCCCCACTCACCAAAAATCCCCTCATAGTGTAGATTTATAATCAAAAATTCATTACATCCATGTGTTGTTTAAAGAATCAAAAAGACTATATTATTTTAATAAGTTGTTTACAGAAATGTAACATATATAAATCAATCCAAAAACAAAAAGGCAATAACAGTTACTAACACCAAATAAACAATTTCAACAATTGTAACACACAATAATAATTTATAGTCACCTTTATAGTTAGGGTTTTCGACAACAATTGCATGAAATAAATATAAAATGATAAAAGGTTGTAACTTTGTTGTTTACCTCTGTCTTCTGTCACCATCTTTGCTTGTGGAACCCACTAGAGTTTTGGATTGTTATGCTCGTAACTATACCCAACTACAATAACTGTTTTGTTTCAAAGATCCTGCAATAAAACACACTCAATATTAAAAACAATTCATTTAAGTTTTTAGTCAAAATTAATGGAAGGTCCTTCAACTTTGACAGACCTATGAGTCAATTTTTTTCCCTCACCTCTGTCAACTACGTAATCTTCTTCTGTTGGTTTCAATAACTTGTATTATACAGGAGTTTGACAATGTGGAGAAGAGATGAATTTCGAGAGAACGATAACGGAAGATGGAAATGAATCAACAAAAGCAAAAGAAAACGGAAGATCAAAAACAAGAAAGCAATGAAGAAGATGAGTCTGTAAAACGGTAGAAGAAGAAAGAGAAACAAACGAAAAAAAAAAATCAAAATACTATATTTTTGGGGGGAAAACGTGGCTAACAACTGTAATATAACATGTCACCCATGCAGGTGATGAAGTTGCTGACGTGGCACGTCATGAACCACGTCAGCAGGTCCGGCGGTGATTAAGCACAAAACGGCCGGAAGGACTTTAGTTGCAATGCAATAATAATTTAGGGAGTTTTTGGTTACGAATTAAATGTTTGGGATGGTGATGGGCAATAAGTCAAAAGTTAGGGACTGTCTGTGCAAATTACCCCATGATGGAACCCTCAAGAAAAATGGCATGTAAAATTTGAGGTTGAAGGAGGGTGAATTCTTGTTTTGTAAAAATTCTTTTTACCCTTTTAATAACATAAGAAAAATAGAAAAAAGAAAAAAACTGTGGAGGTTGTTGAATATGAGTTGTTGGAACGGGAATTAAAGATATGGAATACAATTTGACATGGATGATGTCTCAAATCTTAGCAACAAGGATAGGGAAATAAGATTGAAAATAAGTGAGTGGTCACTTTAAAGAAAATTGAAATTTTGCTTTTTGAAATACCAAAATTAACCCACATCCAACAAAGCATCACCACCCACCCCCTAGTAGTAATGAATTTGTCAACCAACTATCTTTCCATTATTATTTTAGAAGTTACCTCAAAGTATTTTCAGCCTCAGATAATTTTTAAAGTGTATATAGTTTTTATTTCGTGCATTCGAGATGGTATTTATAAAATATTTTTATAATATTAAATTTTGATTTAAAAAATAGTGCAATTTACTTACAATCACTTTTTTTTTTTTTGATCACTATTTTTCTTTTATTAGCTAAGCTATTCTCTGAGTTTCGTCAATTCAAAAGCTGCATGCACCTCTACATTTCCACAACTTCCCTTTTTATTCTTCTCTTTTTCTTTCGAAAACTAAACTTAATCTTTATTTCCTCCCTTTCTGTCTACTCACTTCCACACTTTTTTTCTATATTTCTTTTTGAAGCTCATCAAAACCTAACTTCAAAATCTGCTAATTCATTCATCATCCTCTCTTCAATTTAATGTTTCACATTTAAAACTTGTTTCTTTAGCAAAATTATTCAATTTTCACATCAAAATCCTAAAATTTTACTTATAAATATTATTAGCAATATATTACATGAATTACTCTCAAAAAAAAAAAAATCAGTAATTCATAAACTAAAATAACTGCATAATTTATATATAATTTAAATATTATATTTTTTATTTAAATCACTGGCATTTAGAATTCACTAAATACTAACTTATTTAGTTTCGACCTATGCATGTCTTATTAAAACGATAAAAATTTTAAATAATTAATATAACATAAGTGGTGAAATTTCAATGACGACAATTCCTATGAACTGATTTATAAATTTAAATAGTACAAAAACTATTTCGTTAGTTAAAAAAGAGAAATTAAGTATGTAATGACAGGATTTTTGTGGTGGCCATCCCCATGTACACACGTGCGTCAAACAAAAAGACAGGGAGATATGGTGTGCACGTGGGTAGTGGGACCACAGAAAGTGACGGAACACGTATGACATCAGCTGTTCGGAGTAGGGACAGACAGTATCACACTGAGCACAAGCAGCAGTGGTAGTAGTAGTAGTGTCCTGTTATGGTGTCAGTGCTGCAGCAAATACAAATATACAATTACGAAAGAGTCTTTTTGGGTCCCGCTACGCTGCATCACTCCCCATCTCATTCTTATCTGTACCCTCCTCTCTTCTCCTCCCCTGTAACAGAATAAGTGATGGCTACACCTACACTTGTTTATGAAAATGGACCCCACTCGCCTTCCCTGCGCTTTTTTGACCACCGTTGATTCTCTGCCACGTTGTATTCCTCGCTTGCTTACCACATCGCATGCTTCTACTGCTCTGCTGCCACCGTCTCGGGATGAGTGGCCTCTTCGACGTCTGGCATATTTTTAGATCTCCTCCGAACACGTGGTGGATATCCATTGGCTTTAATAAATTTTAGATTTGAATTGGAAATATCTAAAGTTTTTTGTTTGAAAAAAAAATTGGAAACAGGTTCATTTGGCCCTTAATTGTTTTAGAAAGGTTCAAATTGTCCTTTTTTGACCTTTTTGTTTTATCAATTTACCTCCTAAATTTTGTAATAAAAGTCAAATTGGCCCTAAACATTTTATTTACACCGTTGTTGTCTAAAATATAAGTAAATATCATAATAAAAATTACAAAAAATCCCTAAAAGTTTAATTAGTTAACAAATTAGTCTATATATTCCTTAACACATTTAATGAAAAATGAAAAATTTATTTTTTAAAATCATATTTAAGACCTAATACTAGATAATTTATTTATTTGCTGATAATGTTTTAATAAATTTGAAATATTAAAATTTATTTTATTTAATGACAATATTAATTTGTATATTAATACATATAATATCAAAATATTTTAATATTATGTGTCAAAATTTTTGAAGTATTATAACACTTATAGTAGTAAAATATTTTCCATGATAGTTAACTATAAATATATATAAATTTAAATAAATTACATTTATGTGTTTAAATTTAAAAATAATAATATAGTATATTAATATACTAAAAAATTATCATTTTCAAATAATTAACTATAATATATAATTTTACAAAGTATTAAATAAATAATTTTAAAGATTTAAAATAATATTATTTATATGTATATTGACATGTCATACAAATATAAATATTTCAAAAAAATTTGACACAAAATCTTAAAATATTTTAAAATTATATGTATTAATAGACAAATTAATAATATAATAAATGAAATAAATTTTAATATTTTAAAAATTATTGGTGACTAAATAATTTTGTCTAATAATATAATATACTATAAATAAATTAAGGGCTTGAATATAATTTTAAAAAATAAATTTTTTTATTTTTTTACTAAATATTTTTATGTAAGTATGGACTAATTTGTTAACTAATTAAATTATCATGGAGTTATTTGTAATTTTTATTGTGAAAATTGTTTACATTTCATACAAGAAGGGCGTAAATGAAGTTTTTAGGAGGACTTTTATCATAAAGTTCAGGGAGTAAATTGACAAATAAAAGTCAAAAAAAAAAAGAGCAATTTGAATTTTTTTAAAAAATTTAAGGGTCAAATTGAACATTATTCCAAAAAAACTTATACTTATAGTATGTGTGAGCGTAACGGAGTTGAAACAGAACTAAAAATTGAAAATTTTAATTGGATTCAGTTTGAGGATACAGGAGGTTTGAACTTACGGTGTTATAACATTTGAAATTAAAATATTATATCCAACAAGTTTTGAAGTGCCAATGCTAATAATAAACAACCAGAAGGGTTTCATTCTTTTCTCTCCAAACCAAGAGCTCCGCACACAACATCTTGCTTCAAAGTGGGGTTGCCATCTCCGATTGTTGGACGGCAGCTCTACCACAATTCATTTTTTGAATCTTATAGTTTTTTTTTACCTTAAATTTTATTTTTTTTTCTTAATTTCGTGGATCTTACCATTTTGACTGTGATTGTGCTATCTTTTTGTGGGTCTTATCAAAATTTGAGAGGTTTATCAACAATAACAACATCAAAATTTTGTGGAATTTTCTTAATACAGTTCATCCGATAATTAATAGAACTCTTGATTCGACCTACTCAATATTTAAGAGTTTATCTAATTTTTACTATCCTTTAACAAAGATTTTTTGAAATGGGTCTCACCACATCCATAGTTTAACGGAAAATGAAAAAAATTTGTTCCAATCTACTTAGTGCTCAATAAATTTTGTCATTATTTAGCTATTAATTGTCATTTTAAAGTAATTTGTGATTTTCTTATTTTGATTTATTGTTTGTTGTTATAATCATTTCTCAACTTGTATCTTATTTCGTTTCTAACTTTAAATATTCATTGCTAGTGAAAAATGTTAGTCAATGGATAGCTATATCATTAACTCAAAAAACCCTTCATGTAATTTTTATGTTAGTAATGAAATTATCTTTTATCTTTTGGCAAAAAAAAATTTTGACGTTAATATTTAAATTTTTTATTTACCTATATTAATAAAAATTATTATTTTATTGTGTAATTCGAATATATCAAGTGATATATATATACTTCTAATAAACGAGATATATATATCTCAAAAAATATTTTCCAAATTATACAAACTCAAGTGTGTGTTGTAGTAAATCTTAAAGACATACTAATAATTAATCTTTTTCTTAATTTTTTAGAAAATAATTACGAAAGTATTTTACAAGTTCACTCTACACATACTCATTTAAAAAGAGAGTAAAGAATTGAAACATACATAAGAGTAATGTGAAAAATTGAAATGGTGCAGCCGTCTTCATTTCACACGATATCAAAGCATTCCGATCAAAAAAAAAAAAAAAAAGTCCAAAAACTTTAGAATTAAGACACAAGCATCATATTAAGTTTCCATTAATTTATTTTTACGATTATTGGCATTTCCATGTAACTTATTTGATACAATTATTATTTTGTAACACATGACATGGGCAGTAGTTTATGTTCTCATTGAACAACGCAAACAATGAGAAAAGTCATTTTCTTGTGTGTTTTTTTTTCATTAATTTATATATATATATATATATATTACTTGAATATAGTATAATATCCGGTAGGTTGCATTTCAATCTCAGACGTTGATTCGTTAATAACCATTGACAAAAAAAATAATAATATTTGAAATATATATCAAATTAAATATTGCATGATTTTCTTGACTTTCAAATTAAATTTCAAACTGTGGTTGGGTTTGTGTTCTACTTCTGCTCATTTTTTTTAAAAAAATCATGTGTTGTAATTCAAAAAAAATAATAATAAAAACCCAATCATAACTAGAAAAAAGTCACTGTTTCTTTTGAGGCTAATAATAATAATAATATTTATCTCTACTTATTAATTAGAGCTTAAATTGTGAAGTCAAACTGTAATGGATATATATTTTTTATGAATTATTTAATTTTGATTTATATGGGTCTGATTTATATAGTTCATTGTAAATCAGTTTACACTCAGCTCAAAAAAAAAATTGTAAATCATAATTAAAAATAGATAAAATATGCACAAAAGCCTAATATAACATTATTATTATTATTTTTTATCTAAACATGCAAATGGTAACCGACATATTCATCAAATAAATTAAGCAGATAATAATGAATTAATGATGATGATTTTTTTAAAAACAGGATGACGATGATAATTAAGCAATTATGTATACTTTGCTAACTAAGGATCACTTTCATTGATGTGAAACGATTTGTTAAGCTCATGTGGTCATGATTTTCAGAAGGTGTTTTCAATTCTAATATTAATTAAGTTTGCAAGTGATGTGATGGTGAACATTAATACCAAATGACTAAAATATAAAGAAACTACATTTTAAACAAGAATTTAGATTCATCAACAACTTTTGTGTCACATGAAGAAAACCCTCCTTGCATCAGCAATATATTCTGTAACAGATGCAAATCTTGAACAATAATTAAAAAAATTGTGTTTATAAATATAACTATATAATATAATCTTCCATTGGGTTTTTAAAATTAATCTTTAAAGGACCAAACCTATCAACATCTTCAGTAGGCCAATAGAGTGCCATGAAAGTCGTTGCCAAGAGAAAAGAAGAACCAAAAAAAAAAAAAAAGAAGCTGTATAGAAGATGAGCCATACCAGAATTTTGACTTTAGAGCACTCAGTCTATAATTTTTTTTTTTTTTTTTTTGCCTTCAAATTCTCAATTTTCTGATGTCCAAAAGAAATTGCAGGATTCTTGGATTTTAATATGAGAAACTATGGGCGTGTTTATTTTGAAAAAACTACTCCAGTTTTCTAGAAAACTTTTCAAAATGAAAATAGAAAATAGAAATTTGTGTTTACTTTGGGTATTTTCATAAAAATTTCACTTGAAAAGTATTTTCACTGTTTTCCTAATTTTAAAATAAAAGTGGAAAACATGTTTTTATTATTTTCTAAATTTTCCTTATTAAAATTATAAAGTGAAAACTCATTGTTTTCATTTGAAACTGAAAACTCCGTGTTTTCATTTTTAACAAATAAACATGTAATTTTTAACAAATAAACATGTTTTATAAATTTTATATGAAAATGAAAAGTTTTTATTTTCTTTGAAAATTAAAAAATAAAAATAGAAAATAATTCTCTGGAAGTAAACACACCTATATATCTTTTTTAATTAATGGGATTTGCTTTTCACATTTCTTTCAATGCTTGGTGATGGTGTGTCGTTTTGTTGCCCAATACGGTAATACCTGCTCTCCAATATTCACAAGGCACACAGATTAGAGATATCTTGTCAATGGATTTCTTTGCTACCCTTTTTTTAATCATATGTTTTTAATTGCGCTATATTTCGATTAATTATTTTACTCATTTCTTCTTAAAATTATAGGTGTATTTTCACATTGCGAAATTAAAAATATAATTAATATTGTTGTACAATATTTTTTTCCTCATACATAATTTTTTTATGGAATATGATAGACAATTTATTCATCTATGATCTTTTAATATCTTAAATTGAGTTTTTGTCACTTCACTATTCAACGTTATATGTATAATCTATTGCTTATTGTTTTACCATTGATACATTATGATTATTGAGAGAGTTGCTTGTTTTTAAGAAGTTATGATCCTTAAATTTTCAATTTTTTTTTTGTGGATTTGAGCTCTTGGAAGATGATTTGATCATATTGAATACTTTTGCTTCATACTGAAGTTACAGAAATTTTCATACCTTAAAGACTAAAAAGAGTAGATACGTATACACCTAACTCAGATTAGGCTATTGTGTAAGCTTCATCCATGGAGTGTTACATAAAGTAATGTCATGATATGCACACAACTATTGCTTATTGCCCAAGATTTTAGCAGATTGCAAACCCCATATTTCTACACAACCATCTCAATTTTGGAACTAGTCGAATCACATAGAAAAGCAACTTCTTGTCATCACACATGATTTTATCTCATGAAACAATTAATAGCCACCTTAACTCAGATTAATTTGATGTCTCTTTTCTTCTTCTTCTACTCCTCGAAAAGGGTTCTTTATTGTAAGGCCAAATCCTTTGTTTTATGCATGATGCAGCAGATCATTCTCCATACATGGTAAAAGACAAGAAGCTTGATGGTTATTATATTGTAGTCTCAGTGAACTATAATTACAAACTGAGAACTCTGATGTCTGCATTGATTGGTAGTGCAATGTGGATTATCTCATATGACATGCAATTCAAACTCAATAATTCCATGACCAAAAGGGTTGATCTTCCACAGGGAATTCAAAATTACATGAATTTGCAGGTGGGTCACGGTAGAGTTTTGGGAAACATGGTGGGGGCAAAAAGGTTCTGCTAAGATCATCATCTTCATCCTGCGAAAAGTCTGATTGGTCTGGCTCAAAAACATGAGAAGAATCAGCAGGCTCCAGGAATGAATGCGGGCTATCCGAGTCGAAAACATCTGATTTTGCTGAACTTGCTTCTTCTTGTTTCAGTGTCACCATTGGTGCATTGGACACCTTTTCAGACACAGCAATTGGAATTGGGTTCTGATGCTCTGCACTCACTGAATTCATGGCATCAAGTGGCTCTATCTTTTCAACCCCTTTATCTCTAGCAAGCAATTTCTCTTTCAGAGAAACAAACTGAAAAAAATGACAATAGCATTAATCAAAGTGAATTGCGTGAAAAAATGCACTAATTGATGATTCTTGAAGAATTTACCTCATTTTTCAAATTCTCTTTCTCCTTCAGGAGATTGTCATAGTCAGCCTTGAGCTTGTCATAGCTAGCTTTCAAAGAGCCATAGTCCTTCTCAAGTTGCTTGTTCTTGAACCGAGCCCGCCTATTTTGAAACCAAATTGCAACTTGACGAGGCTGCAAGCCAAGTTCTTTAGCAAGTTGTATCTTTCTTTCAGGTTCAAGCTTATTTTCTACCTCAAAGTTCCTTTCAAGAAAATGAACTTGAGTAGCCGTGAGCCGCCTTTTCTTCCCCGGCGGGTTAAGGCACATATCATAATCGTCATCACCATTTTCTTCTTTAACAAGTGGTTGAAATAATGATGCATCCATTGTGTCTTCTCCACCAACATCTTCGAAGTTGACCATAGACTTTGCTCCTAAATCAGAATTCACCAAAAATACCAAAAACATTGATCAGATCATCAACATAATCAAAAAATTTCCATAAATACTATCACCGTATCAGTTGCAATGTGATTTGGTCTTTAGCTTTTATAGTATAACTTAAAAAATGACTTTTGCTTTGGATGGCAAAAGCTTTAGCCTTTCTTTTGTGCTGAAAACAATTGAAAAATCACAGCTAACAAAAACAAAAAAACAAGAACTTGGCTATAGAAACTCAATCTTCTTGTCCAGGAAACGTTTTCATAATCATCCTAAACAAAACCCATGAATTGAACAGCCATAAAAAAAGTTAAGTTTAATTTAAAACAACCAAACAAACACGAAACAGAGCAAAAGAAACAGAGCACATAACAGAAGTAGCTGAAATATTCAAAAAGCCAACAGAATTTACCATGAGGAGTGGAAGAAGAAGCGGGAATCCAAAGAGGGTCACAAGGGAGATTGTCGTTTTGAAGAAAAATGGTACCAGTCACAACATTAGAACCATCACAAACTTTATCCCCTGCCATATATTTTTTATTCTTTCTTTTGCTTAGTTCTTATATTGAAAAACTTTGATTCCCCAAAAAAAAAAGACTTCAAAAAATCATATTAGAGAGGAAAAGGATGATGGGTTTTTGAGTCTGGTGACAAAGAAGATCACTGCAATGTGGAAAGCCTGTGAGTGAAGCAAGCTCCACCCCATCACTCACTATATAAAGAAATGGAGGAAAAAAAAAGGCCGAGTGTTTTTAATCCAACAGAACAAGCAAACAAAAAAAAAAAAAAAAGATTGAAGCTTTGATCACAGAGGTATAGAAAGTTGAAAACTTTGGGGGAAAGAGAGAGAGATTCTTCTCTGTGGAGAAGGGGTTGATGGGGTTTATAAGAAGAAGAGCTCTTGTTCTATAGGTGAAGAGAGGACAGGGTGTGCGTTGGTTTTGCTTTTTCTTCTTGGCTCCGACAAACTGGACCTGAAATTACTGTTCTATCCCTGCTACTCATATCTTTCAAAAATAGAGAAACCCATTTGTATTTATGGCCTTTCCTTTTTTTTTTTTTCTTAGTTTCAATTTCTGTTTCTGAAATTTCCTATTTTTATTTTACAATTTAAATAATTTTTTACTTAATTCTATAAATTAAATATTAATCTTTGTTGTATTATTTTCTTCTAATTTATTCAATGGAATTTAAGTTTGCTTTTTTTCATTACACATTTTAATTAATTTAATTTTTAATCTCAGTCTTTCTAAGTCGATTAAAAAAATTATATTGAGTAATGGAATGATATTTGTAGTTTTAATTCATTATTATAACTATATGTTATTTTTTATTTTTTGTGAAATGTTATTGAATATTTTAATTTAAAAGTTTATTGTTAAATTTTAAATATTTATATATTTATTCATGCTCAATATTAATTTTTTTTCCTTTTATAAAAAATCAAATGAAAAAATTGGATTCTAATTTACAGATTATGTTGCAAATTTTGATATTTTCTATGTTTATGTTCTTTGGTAAGGGAAGAATTTAATTTAGCCATAGGTCATGAACAAAATTATAAAAGAGATTGTGAAATGTTGTTGTAAGTTCAATGGACAATGTCATATATTGACTCATAAAACAAAACATCTCACTGTCTGTATATTTTTCCATATGAATGCTTACCCAAACAAGGAAATTGCTAATATACAAGGAAATTATACATCAACATTACTAAATTGTGAAAAAAGGTAAAGTAGCTTTCTTTTTTCTTTTAATTATGGCCATTTTAGGAAGTTGATTTTAAGATTGTTCAAACATAAATTCAACACTACTATTTTTCTTAAAAAAATATATAATCTACGTTGAGAGTTTCGATATATTTTACGACAAAATTAACTTAGGTGGTGTTTGATAAAATTGAAAATTAAGTGCTGAATGTTGAATATAATAAACACTGAATTTTTTAAATACCGAATTAAATAAATCTGTTTGATAACTATAAGGCTGAAAATCATAAAAGTGATTAATTTTACCTATTTAACCTTATGATATTGACAAGTGAGTAATAATTTTTAAATAATAAGGACACATAATCAATCTAATAAAAAAAAATTAAAATCTAACAACTTAATATGTTCATTAGATATTTTAAGTCAAAAGTTTTAACTTATTATTTTAAATATTTTTTAACTTAATTAAATAATTTAAATTGAGCCCATTTTGAGTTATCAAACCAACTTAAAATAATTAAATGCTAAATATATTAATTTTCAGCATTAAGTGGTGTTATCAAACATCTATTAGACAAGTTCCGAACAAATGATCAATGAAAGTCTTGGCAAATCGCTTGACCCAACTCATGTTTACCACTGCTCTATTAAAACGGGGCAAAATACAATTATTCTTCGTAGAAGGGACATTTTCGTACTAATAAATTGATATTCGAAATTGTTCTATTCTAAATCCTTTTTAAAACGTCGAGTTGAAACTAATTTTTCAAAATATGAATTAGGCTAAAACTTGCACTCTTGGTTTATCATTTTTTTTTTATTTAAAGATCTCAAAAGATATATCATTTTCGAACAATAAAAAAAATTAATTTAGCAAATTTTGTAGAATAATTTATTCAAATAATGACACTTCTTTTATGTTGCAAGTAGTTGTTTTTGAGAATACGTAAATGTATAGTTAGGTCTCAACTTTGCCATCCAAAAAAGGAAAATAAAGAGAAAACTCGAGGAGAAAAAAAGAGGGATCTAGAGTCTATATAATCTAAGATATTTCATAGCGGTGTGACAAAAGGAGGGCTCCTTTTGAACCAACTTTTTTTTTCTTTTTTCTTTTTTTCTTATATTGTGTTGGTTTTTAAGTAAATTAATTATATGAACCAAAGAAATTAGGATTCATTGAACGATTAATTTTTTCTTTGAGACATTGATAGTAAGAAAGTTAGAAATTAGATTATATGAAATAGGTACTTACCTATTCAACTTATATACGATATTGATATTGGTTCATTCAACTATTACACGTCTTGGAAAAAGTTATATATTGCTATCATTTAGGTTTTGATATAATAAAACTCAAAGTCTTACTAAATTGTAGGTGTTAAAATGGGTTAGTAGTTCGTGTTCGTGTTGGATTGATCCACTCTGATAATATGATTAGGGTTAATATGATTACGACCTATTTATTAATTGTGTCAAATATTTCAACTCCAATACGATATGAAAATTAAACGGGTTACACGAATACAACACTGTAACCCCGTCTATTTAAATGGGTTGTGCAAGTCATAAAATTCGACACGACCCATTTAGCCTGTATAACATTCATCACATATAAAAAATATTATTTTTCACAAAAAATCTACAATAATATCCATAACCCAACAACTTGCATAATACAACTATATCAATAATTATCACAATTTTCATAAAACATAGTAAAATTCATACATTCTTCTAAAATAAACATAAAATATAAAATATAAATAAGACACGACCCAACACGACATATATAATTAAACGGGTTGTAACAGATTCATGTGTCAACCGGTGACACGACCTGATTTAAATCGTATCAGAAACGGGTCATAATCTGGTTGATCCGTTTATAACACGAACCCATTTTACTCCAACCCTAATTCTCGAATCGTGTTCTCGTGTCGTCACTCATTTTGACAACCCTACTAAATTGTTATTAGTATTGACGAGTTTTATTTTTGTCGAGTAAATAGATACCGCATTGCTCTAAAAGTATTGAATTAGTAATTTAATGAGTTGGACTTTTACATGCTATACTGTAAGGGTAGGTAGAAATCACGTCTAAAAATCGTAAGAGTTTATAATATGCCTCAATTACATGTTGAAAAACAATTAATTTATATTATACACATATCATACTAGATTAGTTAGAGTTCAATGAGCTATAGAAACCAGTAATTTACACAAAAAAAAATAATTAATTTATACATAAAAATCTTAATTAGCTACTACATGTATTAAGGGAGTATTAAGAGGGATTGGTAATTTACTACATTGAAATTTTATAGATTATAATATAAAAATGTGACTATTAATATATTTTAATGTGATTTTACAAATTTTAAAATTCAAAATAAAATTATATATTTATAAAAAAGCACTTCAACCATTTAAAAACATTCAATTAAGTTGAAAATTTTAAGATGTATTTAGTATAAATGAATTTTATAAAATTTTATGAAATTCATTTATAAATTCAAGTATTGTGTTTAATTTAAATGAAAGATTTGTAAAATTTATTTCTAATTTTAATTTTTAATTTTGTGAAATTGCTTAATATTAAATTAAATTATAAAATATTATTAGAATATCCAAATGAATTTATTTTATAAATATTTATTTAAATCAAACATATTTAATTAATAAAAATTCATTAGCAAATATATTTTTATTTGGAAATGCAATAAATTGCTTAGTGAAATTCAAGAAGTTATACAGTGATTCATAACCACCAACTCAGTATTTGTAATTGGACGGTCAAACCAATTGTAATTGGACAACAAATCAAAAGGATATAATCTAAAACTTTTTTTTTTAAAAAAAAAAGATGCACCTGTCAAGTTATAATTTAAATAAATCATAACTTGTAACTAATTTATTTATTTGTTATTTTTCTAGTTATTTTAATATTATTGATTTAGCGTTCAATTAAGCAATAACATAGAACCAATCTACAAATTCTCCCAAACAAGGGGTTAGAATTCATTATTTAAGGTTGAATTAAACTTTAATCTTATTAAATTTTTGATGTTAAAGAAGAAGAAGGGGGTGGAGGGTAAAATAGGAAAAAGAAAGAAGGGGAAGGACGGAAAATGTATATGACAACGAGAGAAAGAAAAAGCAAAAGAAGGCAGTCCAATCAATCGCTATCAAATTGGGAGCTATTTCAGAGAAGAGTGCTGACTCATCATCCCTATTTTTATTTTCTTTAATTTCCAATAGCACACCTTCTCTTCTCTTTCGCCCTTTGGCTCCTCCGGTTCTTACCGACCCGCCGCGTTTTAGTCCAATACAATGTAGCTACGTCTAAAATATAAATCATCATCAATTTTTGCAATGCAAGTTTTTATATTTTCAATTCGATCAAACACATACCAACTTTTTGTACCATAGTTATATTTGATGAATTTAACCCAAAAAACGTATAATTTTTTTGAGCTTACAATAATTCAAATTACAAAATTAATCACAGCTTGTGCACTTAATAAAAATTTGTCACAATTGATGGTTTCTTTGAGTCATTTAAAAAGTAGAATGAGTAATGTGCTACACCGCAAAATAGCGTCATCTTTTTAGCATTTAAATGGAATGGTTAATTTTTAACACCACAAGGAGAAACTAAGGGACGGTGAAAGTTCGATCATTAGTCTCCATAATATATGTTCACACATTTTACCACTTAGACTACTCATGAGAATAAATATTTGTCGTCTTTCTATAGTGGAATGATAAATTTGCTTTATCATAAGAAGGAAGAAGAAAAAAGAAGGGTTAAAAATATGCATGGCAACACCTGTTAAGAGATTGATTATAAAATTAGGAATGATAAAATTTTGAGTCTAGTCACACTTTAATCCATCACATATATAAAGGAAGAGTAGTGGTGTCATTATTATTATTTTATTTGCCATTCACTTTGTACTATTAAATTAAAAAAATGTTTGATTATGGGATTTGATTTCATGATGATTATCCTTTTAATTAATTGCTTTGTTGCGGGAGACTCAATCATTTGCTTAAGATATTAATTAATTAATTAAAAGCTTTGTTAACTTGACCGTTATTACGGTTAAATAAATTAGTACATCTCCAGAGATTGCCTAAACCGCTCATATGATTCTCGTCATAGACGTTGGATTCAAGTCGGGACCCGCCACCTGTTTATCGTCATCAAGTCTCTGGACCCACTGCTCCGACCATCTTTTGGGCTAGTATTTGCCACGTAGTAACATTCTTTCTCCCATTTTCATTGTTTGGAAAACGGAACAGCTCTGTGCCTCTGTTAATTCTTTTTCAAAGGCCAAAGGGTCAAATTGGTCCCTCGATTATAGCTCAATATTCATATTGGTCCTCAATGTTTTTATTGGTTTTTCTCACACTAAAATGATAGCATTTAATATGATTTAAATATCAATAGACTGTGCAACAAGAAGCAGCTCTTTCTTTTTAAATCGATAACAGTAGAATTTCAGTCATATTTTAGAATACTCTTAAAGAGAAATTACTATTTGATTACTCTCTAATTGACACACTAAAATACTCGTTCGTTTATCATCTTCTACTATTTCTTATTTTTCAAAATTCATCCAAAATTTATTCCTTCCTGGATGTTATGATTGCAAAGCCTTTTTAAGAATTCAAACCACGCAGTATTTAAATTTTTGAAAGTTGTTGTACAATAAATTTCACTTTTTTGAACTCATTAATTCTTCACCAAATTTTATTTTTGTAATATTTTTTTCAAAATATAATAAAATTCGATGTACTAAGTTATTGATTTTTAAAAAAATTTAAGTCAAATATATAATTCTTCTTCTTCTTTTTTACCTCGTCTTATAAGGTGAATTTATATTTGCTTCAATCTTCTTCTTGTTTTTTTTCTTTTCCCTTGAAATATCATAATAGTCGATTCAATCGACAAATTGCATATACAGTGTAAAAACATGTACTTAATTATTATTTATATAGTCTCAGCAAGGTTAGTTATTTATAAAAACTGAGATTGTCAAAATATTTATGTCCATATGATAATTATAAGGTCATATATATATGAAGTCTCAAAATTTAGGTAAACCCTTTAACCAACGTGTCCAATTGATATTGCAAAAATGAAGAATAACAAATTACAAAAGTCTTTTAAGAGTTGCTGTGCTAATGCATATTTTTCATTCTCCTTTATTTTGAAATGATTGCAGCTTGGACTCTTTATTTTAGTCTAGACACCATGTTTCAAACATTAGATCAGGAAATTAGTCTCTTAGGTTCTCCATTGTCAAAAATTCAGAAAATATATTTTACTTTCCTTATTTTTTCTTAGATGTGAAATCATATTTTTCCCCTATAGAAATGTGATCCAAAACAAAAATACTTATTCATTATCAGTTCATAAAAGGTTGTTCAATTGAACAAAAATGCTACATGGTGTATATATATATATATTTCATTTTTTTTAATATTATTTTTTTAATTTTTTAATTTCAACCACTGATATTTAGATTTAATTAAATTTTAACTCATTCAGTTCGATATTGATAGAATTATAAAAATATAAAAAAATTTCAACAACAATTATATTAACATTTTTCATAAATCACGACTTGAATATTAATATTTTTTTAATATTCACTGTTAATAAAAAATTAGATGACCTTCGTGGAGAAGGTCAAATTCTTTATAATTTTTCCCTTTAAAATACATGAATGTGATGAAAAAAATAAATTTCATAGGAAAGTTATATGATGTTTTTTAAACATTAGCACGAAATAATGGATGCACACGCATAGTCATAGTTGTTAAAAAAAGAATTCATAATAAAATATTTTTATCAACCAGTGCACCCATATTCTGTGCACACATTTTCATAATAATAATAATAATTAAAACACATAGTCAATGACATAACAATGAAAATGTCACTCTTAAGCCACTTAATTCATGGCAGCATCTATAGGCTTAAACTTTTTTGGAACACCTAACACAAAATCTACGAAACAAATTCACCCAGAAAATCACAAAAGAAAAAAAAATAGTATACGTAAAAAAAAGTCAAGAAGATGTCTTGAACGTCTCTTCAAGCTTTGTAAATCTTTGAAGAAAAATGCTTAGAAGGTGCATGGTAGGTTATGTCATGTGCCCATTGTTTATATATGGCAGAAACAGTACCACCTAATTTTATGGTTTCTTACTCGCTGCCCAAATTTATGCTCAAAAGGTTTTTATTTATTTTTAGAGTACTTTTTAAATTTTTTTTAGTTTTTGTATTTACATTTCTTTGTTCAAGTGACAAATAATTTAATTTGCTTGTGAAGTAAGATTTCGATTTTTTTTTTTTAATGAAAAAAATAATTACTGGAAGAGTTTTACTTTCTTTATACAGTAGATATAATAAAAAAAAATATTTTTTGTTATTATTAAGAAATAATTAAAATTCTTGTGGGTGTTGAATAAGGTGGGTATAAAAAGAAAAAAAATTAATTTATGTTATTATTATTATTTTTTTGTATACATGTTAAAATTTTTATAAAGTGAGGATTAACTGCATTATGTTAGCAATTTAAGTATCTATTGTCTAAAGTAAAATAATAGCTAGGAAGAATATTTGAGAAAAATATAATTTAAAATTGAGAAAAATATATATCGAAAAGTAGTAAATAATGTTTGGCACAGAAGTGAAATATTGTTTCATTATTAATATTTTGAGATTTTCAAACAATTTTAAAGGATAAAAAAAAAAAAAAAGACAAATTCATTTCAATTGTTATATATTGTCAATATTAAGACAGTTAACTATGCTGCTATACTTAACCGAGGCTGATTTCATATATTCTAATATGTATAAAATTAACGTAAAATTTATTTTCTAAAAATTTTAATAATAATTTGTAAAATTTTTACTAGTAAAAAAAAAGCTAGATCATGCTAATTTATTTTGTCAACTAGTTAATTTGTATTGAGCGAGGGCAAATCTTGATACAATGATAAGGCTGTTTTTCGTGACAAAGAGGGTACAGATTTATCTGTACAAACAACCGCCATGGAAAAACTTGAAAAATATTTTCTCGATTCTTGTGAAGTGCAGAGAGTGTAATGTCGACCTCTGTACATACGTACCTTAACATTGACTTAAACATATAACATTTGATGTCCAATTCAAGTGGTAACAATTTTTATATCGGAGAGTACGTCGTGGGTTTAATTCTTTTTTCTGACACTAAATATATGAGATTTTACTTAGTGATTTATAAAAATGATTTTCAAAATATATTAACTTCTAACAACTAACAGCCGACTGTCTCCCTCCCCGTCGTTTCCATATCACCTATCAAAAAAAAAAAACCCTAAACATACGAACAAAATGCCATAAAATGGCCTCGCAGTTCACAGCTCTATCCATTTAAGCAATGGCGTTTGGTGCCCATGTAGTCAATTCTGGCAACCACATGCATAAGAGCTTTTCTTGGTTCCACATGATTGCAGCTTGAACCCATTTTTGCCAATTCAACATCAAATTAATGAATCTTTCTTTTGCTGGGCAGGAAACAATGAGTCATTGTTTTTTTTCTCTTAAAGTACTGTCAGAGTATAGGACAGAAGTGGAATATCACCATCATTTGACGATAAAACTGTCCAAGAATCCAAAGCAGCTGGTGAAATTATGAAAAGAAAAAAAAGAAAAAAACTTGTCTTCGGCAGTACTCAGCAACACCTGAAGTAATTTACCCATCAAAAACTACTTTAATTTATGCATGTATGTATACTGCTACAAGCAATTGCTCAAGGCTTGCATTTTTTTTTAATGTATTTGATGTCTAGTATCCATAGGCCATAGCCACGTAAACTTCGACTATTTCAAAATTTGAACTGGTTAAACCTTATAAAGATGGAAAAGTTCTTTCAAAATGCATGTTTTTCTATATATAAAACTCGAACTGGAAACATTATATAAGAAAATTCAAATTTCTCATCACTTGAACTAATAGTCCTGCATTGCTTTAGCAACTATATATTTAAGAATTGGCCATACAATAGGAATATTAAGAACTTGAAAATGCATAATTTTTTAATCAAATACTGAAGTTAGGTTCAAAGAATTTGAAACTTTAGAGATATCAGGTCACCAGTCACCTGCTTTTGTCTGACTACAAATGTTTTTTAAAAGTGTAGATAGCACACAGGATTGGCAATTTACAACAATTACACTTTTGTCAAAAGGGGTTCAGTCAGCTGGATCCAATGGCCTGAGTTAATGCAACTTTCTTGAATTTGTGCTGCAGATTAATATAAAAAGAAAAAAAAATATAATATATATTCCTGATTTTAGCATATAGGCCTAATTTGCAGTTTCCTTCTGAATGTATATCCTGAAGAATTTTATGCATGTCCTTTTTCCTTTTATGTCTCCCACATGGTTTGCTGCTTCTTGTTATATATTTCATATTCTATTGAATTTAAGACCCAAAAATCATAGCTATATACTACCAGTAAAGGTCGAAACATCCATCTGTCATATTCTATAAATAGAGTTGTTTTTTTTTTTTTTTTTTTTTTTTTGTGGGTTCTACCAGCAAAAGATGTCTGGGTTTGCCATGATGAGTTGTGATGAATTCAAATTACTAGAGAAAATAGCTAGCTGGGACTTCTAGTGATTCTAAAAGATCACAAAGGCAGAAGGTTCACAGAAATAAGTGATGAAACTGATGCAAAAAGTCTTATATTTTCAACTAGCCAATAAGGTTTATCTTAAGTTAGATTTGTAGCTAGCTAGCTAGGGCCTAGGGGACATCCACTGGTTAAATTCATATGAAATTTAAAGTTAATTTTCAAAAACCTTAAAGAAAAATTAAATCTTTGGAGGGTGATAAAATTTATTCTCTTTGTATATTTATCTTGATTAGATTTATTAAAAGAAAAAAAAAAAAAAAAAGAGCCCATAAGTCAACATATTATTATCCATTAAGGTCCTCTTCAAAATTTAGCATTGGCCCTGTAAAAAATATAACTTTTTCTGCAATGTGGTTCATTCGCTTTTATTGAGAAGTTAGTTACAAATTTTGATTTTTTTTTTTGAGAATACAAAATTTCATTTTCAATGAATATATATATATATATATATTTTGAATTTCTTTTCCCATTTCTTTCTGTTGTTACAAATTAACATTACATGTTTCCTTCTTAAATCTTTCATCTTTTGTTATAACGGCTATTAATTTTCATCAATATCAATTAAAAAAAAGACTCAAATTCGATATTTTTTTTCCACTTCTTAGGTCAGGTGCATTAAATAAAGGCTTATTTGTAAAAAAAAATCCAAAAGTTTACAACTTTTTGCAATTTAATCTCAATCTTTTAATTTTTACAATTATGTCTCAATTTTTAATTTTTTTTGCAATATTAACACATTAATGAATTTAGTTAAATAAATTAATTCATTAATGTTTTGCAATAAGGATTATTGGGGTCCACTCTTTGTATTGGTGGCATTACACTTCATTGCCTACTCAGAATTTTCTAAAATAATTTTGACCAAATTCATTAATGTGTTAATATTGTAAAAAAATTTAAAAATTGGGACATAATTGTAAAAATTAAAAGATTGAAATTAAATTGTAAAAAACTGTAAACGTTTGGATTTTTTTTACAAATAAGCCTTAAATAAATAACCATAGCATCAGTTACCGGAAAAAAAAAAAAAACTTATTTTCTAATAAAATTTTCAGTGGGCTTTGCTTATCTTCACAAACCGAGCAGCTTAACTACTAATGGAATTCGGGCGCGAAACAGTTCTTGGCAGTTGGCCGTTAAGCCCAACTATGGGTACTTTCGTAATTTTAACAAACAACATAGCAATATTGACACCAAAAAACGCGGGAATTAACGTTGAAAATACAAGTATAGAAAAGGCCTGTTGTGGTTCTTTCTACTAATAACTGGTAAATGAACAACTTCACTTTAAGATCAGTTTCAAAGCAATCAATCTTTAATCTAATACATACGCGTACCACTCTTAAAGAGCTCAAGCAAATCCACACCCATCTCCTCATCACCGCCCATTTTAAAGATCCTAACTTTCTTGGCCAATTTGTAGCATCCATTGCCCTTAAAAACCCCAAGAATCTTGATTACTCCAATCAAATTCTTGACCATTGTCGTAACCCAACTCTGTTTGCATTGAATTCCCTCATTAGAGCATATTCCAGAAGCTCTAACCCAGAAAAAAGCTTTCATTTTTTTAACAGAATCATACGTTATTGTAACAGTATTTCACCTGACAATTACACTTTTAATTTCTTGATTCACGCTTGTGCGCGGATTTTGGCCAAGGGAATTGGCCCATCTGTTCATTGTTGTGTTCTAAAATATGGGTTTGTATTGGACCCCCATGTTCAATGTGGATTGATCTTTATGTATGCTGAATTGGGTTGTTTAGGTTCTTGTCACCAGGTGTTTGATTTAATTCCTAACCCAGATTTGGTATGTCAAACAGCTATGGTGAGTGCGTGCACAAAATGTGGTGATGTTGGTTTTGCGAGAGAAGTGTTTGATTCAATGCCTCAGAGAGACCACGTTGCGTGGAGTGCGATGATTGCTGGGTATGCGCAGTGTGGCCAATCAAGGGAGGCGTTGCGTTTGTTTCATTTAATGCAATTAGAGGGTGTTAAAGTTAGTGAAGTGTCGATGGTTTCAGTTTTATCTGCCTGTAGTCAATTAGGTGCTTTGGATTATGGGAGATGGGCTCATGCTTATATAGAGAGAAATAAGATTCCAGTGACAGTGATATTAGGGACTGCACTAGTTGATATGTATGCTAAATGCGGGGAAATGAATAAAGCAATGGAAGTGTTTTGGGGAATGAAAGAAAAAAATGTCTATACATGGAGTAGTGCCCTGAATGGGCTAGCAATGAATGGGGCTGGCGATAAGTGTCTTGAACTATTTTCCCTTATGAAAAAGGAAGGGGTTTTGCCCAATGAGGTCACTTTTCTTTCGATTTTAAGGGCATGCTGTGTGATTGGATCAGTTGAGGACGGACGTAAGTATTTTGATTCAATGAGGAAAAACTACGGGATTGAGCCTCTAATTGAGCACTATGGATGCATTATTGATTTATATGGTCAATGCGGGCACTTAGATGACGCCTTGAATATCATCAATAGCATGCCGGTGAAGCCTCATGCTGGTGCTTGGGGTGCTTTGCTCAATGCCTGTAAAATGTACAAAAATATGGAGTTGAGTGAACTTGCCTCACGAAAATTAATTGAATTGGAAGGCAAAAATCATGGAGCCTATGTGCTATTATCAAATATTTATGCTGATTCAAAGAAATGGGAAATGGTTGATAATGTGCGGCAAGCTATGAAAGTGAATGGTGTGAGCAAACAACCTGGTTGTAGTGTTATAGAGATTGATGGTGAAACTCATGAGTTTTTTGTTGGGGATAACTCTCACCCAAGGTATGGCGATATTGAGGTCACATTGGAAGAGCTATCCAGGAGACTGAAATTATCAGGTTATATGACCGACTCTAACCCTTTACTGTTTGATATAGGAGAAGAAGAGAAAGAGTCTGTATAACATCTATAAAGTTGCTAATTTTACATCTGGTTTGATCAGCATGAAAATGATATGTGGCCATTAGGATTCAGAAGAACCTTAAGAGCTAGTTTCGAATAAATCACATACAAATACTCAAATAATTGAAATGGATTGAATTCTTGCAAAAGCATGCCAAGCTTGCATTATGAGTTTTCTGAACATGAAAATATGAATAAATAAAATTCAAATGAATTGATTTTTTGCACTTTTGGACTATCCAAACAGTACCGTAACAGTATTGCAATATTCATGATGTTACCAAAATTATGTGCAATCCTGAAACTTGGCAAATTCAAAGTTTTTCACGATCCTAAGTGTCCCAGAAGCTCCACACCTATCAAACTAAATGCAAACTCAAGACTTCATCCTTTTTCTTGGTTTGTGCATTTCTTTGGCCTCCATATTTCGCTGCAGAGCCTTTGGCCCTTCTTAAGTTTTGCTAACATGTGCACCAAGAGTTGCACATGTGCACCATGATGCTTGCACCCTAAATTAACCATCTGTTGTTTTTCGAATTCACCTATTTTTTACCGCAAAATTTGCAAGCATGTACTAATGAAGCACCCCAAGTATTCAATTACAAACTGTTGAAGCCTTAAGGTTAGCATATCAATTTATTTTCCATTCTATTGAGCATCTTCTGTTGATCACTGAAAGCTTAGTGTTTGTAAGATGCTGTATATGAGTAAAATGACCTAAGATTTTAAAAGGGTGAGCCAAGAAACGTGTAGCCGGGACCAGGATGGTTTTCATGCATGTGGTGCACATGCACTATAATAATTTTTTTGCATCGTATTCATGCTTATTACACTCTTCATTTCTTTGCTTCTACATCATGGTATAAGGTTTTTGTTTGTTCTTTTCTTCTCAATCAAATCAATGTCTTTTCCAAATTCAAATTGCGGATGAACTAAGAAAGGGGCAGAGGGAACGGATGAAATTTATTGCTTATATTTATGAAGAATATGTATTTGTTCATATGTTTTGTAAAGGAAGTAGCTGATGTTATCATGCAGGAAAAAGTAGTTTTCCAGGAGTGGGGCAGCTCGTAACATGGACTGTATGCAGCGTTTCATTTCCGAAACTTGATTTTTATGTTTTTATATATTTGTATGCAACATGCATTGTACCTTAAATCTCCATGTCTAGTCACAAGCATAGCAGGAGCAGCATCTGAAAGTGTTGGTTTCAGGTTAATTTCTCTCAAATCAATGACACTTTTTGAGGAAATGAACCCCCACCCTTTAAAAGGCATCATTTTGCATGCTTCAGGAGTAAAGAGATTATATCTGATCTCCTTTAACTGCAACTCTTACAGCCACCATATAACATTCTCTTTGGATATCATTTTTGCATGCTTCTCCTGCTATCTGAGCATTTTTTCTTGTAAAATTTTTGTACCACAAATTATGTCCAATAATACGAGAGAAATTATATAATAGTTCTGGCCCATTGATAAGTTGGAAGGTCAAATCAATAAAATAATACTATTTAGGGTTTACCCATGTGCTATTTAGGTTTTAGTTTTATCACATTAATTAAATACTAAATTTTGATTGGTTTGACATTTCATGTCATTATGGATCAAGACCACTATAAAATATCTACCTTGTATATAGTCTGAATTGTGAAATAATTGACATATATATATTAATTGAGTACGTGTGAATCTAATACCCAAATATATAATACTCGAAATTAATATCATTGGATTATTAATTAGTGGTGATGTGTACACTGGATTTAGGCAAAAAGCTGTCCCTTCCATATTTTCTTTTCTTCTCCTTTCTCTTTGGTTCATTTTCATATTTCTTTCAACATTTTAAGCGCTAAGGAGCTTGAAGTCGCTACATGTGCCCTGTAAAATGGGTCTCTTCACGGGACTATTGGGTCTGTTTGGCATTGTTGTTGAATTCTGCTGTTGCTGATTTAAAAAGTGCTGATAAAAAAAACAGTTTATGTGTTTGGTAATAAATTTATTTAGCAAAAAAGTAGATGTATATGTGTTTGGTTAAAGTTATTATAAAAGTGTTGTTTTAAGTAAAATGACTAAAAAGGATAAACACTTTTAAAAATGTAATTTTAATATTTATTT
>CATIWO010080263.1:0-34216 GCA_949673435.1 Macaranga tanarius | reverse complement strand
CAAACACACACACACATATATAGTAAATTATCGGTTCTGGTTTCGGTTCTTCGGTTCGGAGCAATCCGGTTCGGTTCGGTTCGGTTCTCGGTTCGGAGAACTCATTTTCTCCAGACCCGCTCCAATAAAAATTTTCGGGACAGTTCGGTTCGGAGAAAGTCAAATAGTCAATGGATATTTTTGGTTCTGGAGATTTTTCGGTTCGGTTTTTCAGTTTTTCGGGACAGTTCGGAGTTCTCCGCGACCCGTGTTCAGCCCTACTTATACAATCCATGTAATCGACATCATTCACATTTTTAATAACCATTCACAATTCACCATACATTCCATTACAAGTCACAATAATAATATATCTCACTTCATGCCACATCAATTAGCTTATACAAACCAAATATAGTCAAACAACTATAATTACATAAGAATCAATATAGATACGCATTATATTAATAATCACTTACCAAAAGCTTTCAACTCCTTATCAAAGAAAAGCTCTTCCTATTGAGTAGGGTCTTCTCTATCTCTTCCAACTCCTACACATAATTATACATTAAATTCAATAAGTAAACATTTCAATTCACCCCAAACTCACAAAGTCCAACTAAATGATTAAAGTTCAATATAGCCTAAAGATGCACACACAAGTCCAATGACTACTAAATTTCTACTGAAGCTAGAGTTATGAGTATACTAACAATTCCAATTAGAATTACTCAATGCGGATAAGTATAGTATTAATTATGGATTTTTGAATCCATTCGGACAAAACAAGGCATTTAGCATGAGAAATAATATGTCCGGCCCTATTAGACCCTCTTAACAGTAGATGCAATCCAAGCTTAAAACATAAAAGTTATAGAGGACTCTCTAAAGTTTCCATATAATTTAACCATGCTAAAATTAGAACTCTAAAACCCAAGTTATGGCAAAAATAATAGAACTAAAAATAGAGGAAAAACAGAATACGAATTGCAACTCAACAAAACTCAACTTTAATCAACACAAAAACACAAGTAGAGCTTACCAATTGATACTTCAATGAATTAAAACCCTCCTAATACTTTCTAAAGTAATTATTTGATCACTTGAACAAGGTCAAAACTCACCAACAATCTCTCAAGAAAACACTCTCTTCTATTATTCAATTCTTTTCAAATCTCTACACCACAAACACACATATACACACACATACACTAACCAATCAAACACTACCATTTGCCTCCCGCCAAAGTCTCCTCTTAATTAATGCATAATTATCACCAAAATACACTAATAATAATATCAATAAAATATAGATATTTATGGTAATATATCATTATAATATCCAATAAATTCCTTAATGAAATGGAATTAATTCACAATTGCCTATAACTTTCTATTATGATAATTTACTCCAAACTTTCCTTATAATCTAGTCCCTCTTTACAACTCATGCACATTCTCAAACTTAAATGAAGTCCATTATCTATTATGCATAAAATGCAATATATACATCATAAGTACGTATGCTAAAGGGCGGGTGTTACATTTCTCCCCTTCTTAAAGAAAATTTTATCCTCGAAATTAATTACTCACCATCTTCCATAAATAAATATGGGTATTTTTTCTTCATTTGTTCTTCCACCTCCCATGTAGCCTCTTTAGGTGAATGATGGCTCCATTTCACCTTCACTATCGAAATCTCTTTATTGCTCAATTGTTTCACCTTCTGATCTAAAATCTTTATTGGTTCCTCTACATAAGTCAGCTTCTCGGAGATTTCTATTTTTGGCTCTTGTACAATGTGACTTAGATCTGATCAGTATCGTCTTAATATTGACACATGGAACACATCATGAATGGAAGAAAATTCTCGTGGAAGAGCCAATCTGTATGCTAGTGGTCCAATCCTCTCGATAATTTCATAAGGTCCAACATATCTTGGACTCTATTTTTCGAGGTTGCCAAATCTTAAAATTCCCTTCCATGGCGACACTTTTAAGAAAACCTTCTCTCCATCATTATAATTTATTTCTCGGTGATATTGATCTACATAACTTTTCTAGCGATCTTGTGTTGCTTTTAAATATTTCCTGACCACCTAAATTTTCTCCACTGTTTCTTGCACCAAATCTGGTCTTTCAATTTGTCTCAAGCCTTCAACATCCCAACAAATCAGACTTCGACATTTTCTCCCATACAAAGCTTTGTAAGGTGCCATTCCGATGCTAGAATGATAACAATTATTGTAAGAAAATTCTAGCAATGGAAAGTGATCATCCCAATTGCCTTTAAACTCCATAGTATAAGCTCTCATCATATCTTCTAAGGTCTGAATCATCTTCTCTGATTGCCCATTCATTTGAGGATGAAAAGCAGTACTAAAATGTAATTTAGTACCCAATGCTCTTTGTAAACTTCCCCAAAAATGTGATGTAAAATGTGAATCTCTATCGGATACAATTGATACAGGAATTCCATATAGTCTCACAATCTCAGAGACGTATAAAGATGCCAGCTTATCTAGAGAATTAGTTGACTGAATAGGTAAGAAATGAGCTGATTTAGTGAGTCGGTCAACTATCACCCACACAGCATCATGTTTCCAAAATGTTCATGGCAACCCAATCACAAAATCCAACATTATCCTCTCCCATTTCCATTCCGGTATCTTCAATAATTGTAATTTTCTCATAGGTACTTGATGTTCTACTTTTACTTGTTGACATGTCAAGCATTTAGCTACAAATTCTGCCACATCTTTTTTCATAGTTGGCCACCAATAATATGACTTAAAATCCTGATACATCTTAGTACTTCTGGGGTGCATCATATAAAGAGCAGTATGTGCTTCATTCATAATTTATCTTCTTAATTCTTCGACATCTGGAACATATATATGCTTGCTAATCACTAGTATGCCATCCTCTTTAATTATAAATTAAGTATTAATTCATGCTTTCACTTTTTCTTTTATCCTTTTCAAGTATGCATCTTCCATTTGAGCACTTCTAATTTGATCCACCAATGATAATTTAACTTGCAAAGTAGCCAATAAATGGTTTTCCCTAACATTAAAAAGGACATTCATTGCTCACAATACCACAAGATTCTCCCTTTCATAGAAAATTGTTCTAGCCATAATATTTACCATTTTATGACTTAAGGCATCTGCTACTACATTCGCTTTTCCTGGATGGTACTCAATGGTGAAATCATAGTCTTTTAATAGCTCCATCCATCTTCGTTGCCTCAAATTCAACTCTTTTTACGTGGAAATATATTTCAAACTCTTGTGATCAGTAAAAATAGAAAAGGTTTCTCCATATAGATAGTGTCTCCAAATCTTCAATGCATGGATAATAACAGCTAGCTCTAAATCATGGGTAGGGTAGTTAACTTCATAAGTTCATAATTGCCTTGAAGCATATATGATCAGCTTCCCATTTTGCATAAGAACACACCCCAGTCCTTATCCCGAAGCATCCGTGTACACTACAAAACCTCAATCCCTAGTTGGTAATGCAAGCATTAGAGTAGTAGTAAGGGCTTCCTTTAACTTTTCAAAACTCCTTTGATATGTCTCGGTCTATAAAAATTGCATATTATTCTTTAATAGATTCGTTAAAAGTCTTGCAATAACTGAGAAATCTTTCATAAATCTTTTATAATATCTAGCTAATCCTAGAAAACTCTGAATGTCCATCACATTTTTAGGTGCTTCCCACTCCATAATGGCTTTAATCTTTGATGGGTCCGGTTTCACACCCTCTCTTGAAACTATATGCCCAAGGAAAGTAATTTCTTCAATCTAAAACTCACATTTGCTGAATTTAGTATACAACTATTGATCTTTCAATATCTATAAAGCTGTTTGGAGATGTTGTTCATGCACTTCCTTGCTTAAAGAATAGATGAGGATATCGTCGATGAAAATAATTACAAATTGGTCTAAGTACTATTGAAAGGTTTTATTCATCAATGACATGAATGCAGCAGGTGCATTTGTTAATCCAAAAGGCATGACCAAAAACTTATAATGCTCATATCTAGTTCTGAATGTCATCTTAGAAATAGAAGGTTCTGCCACTTGGAGTAGCCAATATCCCGTTCTCAAATCTATCTTTGAAAATACTGTAGCATCCTTCAATTGATCAAACAAATCATCAATTCTCAGCAATGGGTATTTATTCTTCACCATGATTCTATTCAACTACCGGTAGTTAATACATAATCGCATACTACTATCCTTCTTCTTTACAAACAATACCAGAGCTCCCCATAGTGATATGTTTGGTCTAACAAATCCCTTCTCTAACAACTCTTCTAGTTGCTTTTTCAGTTCTTTTAACTCCATTAGTGCCATTCTATATGGAGCAATTGATATCGATTTTGTTCCCATAATAGTTTCAATCTCAAAGTCTACTTCTCGGTATGAAGGTAATCCCAACAATTCATCTAGAAACACATCGGGGTAATCTCCAACTACCAGTACTTTACCCCAGGACTCACTTTGGTTGTATTAACAATATTGGCTAAATAAGCCTCACACCCATCTCTAATCAAGTGAAATGTTATTACCGCTGAAATCAAATAAGCAGGCATAACTTTTCTCTCACCCATTAATACTATCTTCTTCTGCCCCAAAAGATCTATAACTACCTCCTTAGTATAATAATTTATAATGGCATGATGTTTTTCTGACCAATCCATACACAATATAACATGGAACTCTTTTAGTTTAATAACTACTAGGTTTGCATATAAAATCTCACTATCTACTAATATAAGACATGCCCTCATTACCAAATTTACTATCACAACACCCCCAGTAGGTATAGAAACATATAGGCTATGTTCTAATGGTTCAATGATATCATGCACCCTCAATGCAAACTCATGAGACATAAAAGAACAAGTAGATCTAGGATCTATTAAAACAAAGGCATTGTGGTCAAAGATAGTGAAAATACTAGTGACCACATCTGGAGCTGCAAGAGCTTTATGTCGAGTGATGGCATAGATCCTTGCTTAGCTTTGGGGTTGACCAGCAGATCCCGCTTGAGTCGAAGTGCCAGCTCCACTTCCTCTACCACCTCGGCCTCTTCCTCTTCTAATCAGAGGTGTGTTTTCTCTGGCACTACTTTGCACCATCTTTTGAGATCCTTTCGTACTTATTCTTACCGAATAATCTTTGATAAAATGTGTATAATATCATTGAACCATTAGAATATAGCCTATATATTTCTATGCCTGCTAGGGGTGTTGTGATAGTAAATTTGGTAATGAGGGCATGTCCTATATTAGTAGATGGTGATATTTTATATGCAGACCTAGTAGTTATTAAACTAGAAGAGTTCCATGTTATATTAGGTATGGATTGGTTAGCAAAACATCATGTCATTGTGAATTGTTATACAAAGATGTAATTGGGGAACCCTCAGTTCAAGGGTCAAATGCTCCTAGATTGGGAAGAGTTGGAAGGCCCCCAATTGCTACAAGACCTACTAGTGCTAGAAGTGAGGCCAGTAGAGCTCCACATGCATAAAAAAGACCTACGGGACAAGCTAGTACTACTGAGAATGTACAACAAGTGAGGATTTATGTAGTGACTGGAATGGATGTCGAGAATGCACCAGATGTAATAAGGGGTACGACTTTTATTTGTAATATATTGGCATGTGTGTTGATTGATCCTGGTGCAACTTTCTCTTTTATAGCATCTACTTTTGTCCTACATAATAAGTTTGAGTTAGTTGATAGAGATAAACCGTTTTTAGTTAGCATGCCTATGGGAGTCAGTGTGATATGTGACGAAGTCGTTAAGGATGTTATGGTTAAGAATGAGATGGAATGGGATTTTATTCCCTTACCTCTTAGTAATTTTGATGCTATATTAGGTATAGATGGGTTGAGTCTCTATAAAGCGAATGTAGATTGCTTTGAGAAGCGAGTCATATTTAAAAAGAAGGATGGTAAAAAGATTTATTTTGTGAGAGAGAATAGAAAATCTCAAACTAAAATAATTTCAGCTATGACAGTTAAGAAGTATCTTAGGAAGGGATATGATGCTTATCTAGCCTTTGTGGTGGATAAGAAGAAAGAGGAGATAGATTTGAGGAGAGTGCCTATAGTGAATGAGTTTGAAGATGTGTTTTCTGAGGAGTTGCCAGGATTACCACCTGATAGGGATATTGAATTTGAGATTGAGTTATTACTGGGTACAGCTCCTATATCTCAGGCTCCATGTAGAATGGCTCCGGCAGAGCTGAAGGAGTTAAAAGTGCAGTTGCAAGAGTTATTAGATAGAGGCTTTATTAGGCCAAGTTTTTCCCTATGGGGAGCACCAGTGTTATTTGTTAAAAAGAAAGATGGGTCTATGAGGTTATGTATAGAATATAAGCAATTGAATAAGGTTATAATTAGAAATAAATACCCATTACCGAGGATTGAGGATCTATTTGATCAGCTCCAAGGAGCTATGGTATTTTCTAAGATAGATTTGAGGTCTGGATACCATCAATTGAGGATTAAAGAGTCGGATGTTCCTAAGACTGCTTTTAGAATGAGATACGGACATTATGAGTATTTGGTGATGCCGTTTGAGCTTATGAATGCACCTGCAGCATTCATGGACTTGATGAATAGAATGTTCAAACCTTATCTGGACATGTTTGTAATTATATTTACTGATGACATTCTAGTATATTATAAGTTTATCATAGAACATGAAGATCATTTAAGGATTGTATTGGAAATATTGAGAGATAAGCAACTTTATACTAAGTTTAGCAAATGTGAGTTTTGGTTGAATAAGATGGTATTTTTAGGCCATGTAATATCGGCTGAGGGTGTATATGTAGATCCGAGCAAGATTGCGGCTATAGTAAATTAGGAACCACCTAGGAGTGTGATAGAAATTTGAAGTTTTTTAGGTCTGGCAGGATACTACAAGAGATTTATTCGAGATTTCTCAATTATTGCTTCACCTCTAACGAAGCTATTGAGAAAGAATGTGAAGTATAATTAGACTCCTGAGTGCCAGCAGAGCTTTGAAGTTTTGAAGGAAAATTTGATTACTGCTCTTGTTTTGACCTTATATGTAGAAGGTGGTAGATTTGTGGTATATAGTGATGCTTCGAGACAAGGGTTAGGTTATGTATTGATGCAAGAGGGTAAGGTAATTACTTATACATCCAGACAACTGAGGCCTCATGAGCAAAACTATTCCACACATGATTTGGAGTTAGTAGCAGTGATTTTCTCCTTAAAGATATGAAGATATTATCTTTATAAGGAAACGTGCTAAATATTCACCTACCACAAGAGTCTCAAGTATATCCTTAGCCAGAAGGACTTCAATTTGAAATAAAAGAGATGGGTGGAGTTGCTGAAAGACTATGATTGCATAATTGAGTACCACCCCGGTAAAGCCAATGTAGTGACAGATACTCTTAATCAAAAATTGACTGGAAATCTGCATTACATTTGTGCTATTAGAATGCCTATGTTGATTGAGTTTAGAAGATTGAATTTTAATTTTAAGATAGATGCACCTGTTAGTGTGTTGGCCACCTTGAAGGTGAGGCCATTGTTGATGGAGAGAATTGCTCAAGCTCATAGAACCGATGATGAAGTGCTGAAATGGATTGAGGATGTAAAGAGTGAGAAGAATAAAGATTTGAGTTACGACGAGCAAGGAGTGATAAGGATGGGGAAGAGAATTTATGTGCCGAATAAAGAAGAATTGAGAAGAGAGATAATGGAAGATGCACATTGTGCTACATATACGATGCATCCGGGAAGCACCAAAATGTACCGGAATTTAAAGGAGAATTATTGGTGGAAGGGAATGAAGAAGGATATAGCGGAATATGTTTCCAAGTGTTTGACTTGTCAACAAGTCAAAGCTGAGCATAGACATCCAGCTGGTTTGTTGCAATCTTTGCCAATACCATAGTGGAAATAGGAACATATAACTATGGATTTTATAATGGGTTTACCGAGAACACAATAGGAAAATGATGCAGTATGGGTGATTATGGATAGACTGACGAAGTCTGCTCATTTCTTTCCAATTAAGATCAGTTATAGTTTGAATAGGCTAGCGGAGTTGTATATTAAGAAGATAATAAGGTTGTATGGAATACCAATATCGATTATATCTAATCGTGATTCGAGGTTTACCTCAAGATTTTGGCCAAGTTTGCAAGAAGCTCTAGGTACTATATTGAGATTTAGTACTGCTTTTCATCCTCAGACTGATGGATAATCTAAGAGGATTCAAGTGTTAGATGTTAAGAGCTAGTGCATTAGATTTTGGTGGAATTTGGGATAAGTAAGTGCCTTTAATGGAGTTTGCTAATAACAATAGTCATCAAAGTAGTTTAGATATGGCACCATTTGAGGCTTTGTATGGCCGGAGATGTAGAACTCCCTTCTATTGGGAAGAAGTAGGAGAAAGGAGATTATTGGGTCCTGAGTTGGTCCAATTGACAACTGATAATATTCAAACAGTTAGGGCCAATCTCAAGACAGCTTAGGATAGGCAAAAAAGTTATGTGAATCTTAAGAGAGCTGATATTGAATTTAATATAGGTGATAGAGTGTTTCTGAAAATATCTCCATGGAAAAGTGTGATAAGATTTGGTAAGCAGAGAAAATTGAGTCCAAGGTATATAGGGCCATATAAAATTATTTAACGAATTGGACTAGTGGCCTATCGTTTAGCTTTGCCACCAAATCTGGAAGGAGTACATGATGTGTTTCATGTATATATATTACAGAGATATAGAAGTGATCCCACTCATATTTTAAAAAAGCAACTGGTAGAGCTAGAGAAAAATTGAGTTATGAGGAAGCACCTATAGCAATTTTGGCTAGGGAACAGAAAGTGTTGAGGAATAAAGTTATTCATTTAGTTAAAGTGTTATGAAAAAAATCACTCCTAAGAAGAATCTACATGGGAGCGAGAAGAGGACATGAGACATAGATATTCAGGAATTTTGTAATTTATTTATGCTTATACAAATTTCGAGGATGAAATTTCTGTTAGGAATGAACAATTGTAATATCTATGTCCTTGAATCGGATTAATTAAAGTTAATAATACTTAAGGATTATTTAATTATATTAAATTAATGTTGATCAGAGTTAATTGTTATTATTTCGGATAAATAATTAAGAAGTTGATTTCCATGTATTAAAGTAAAAATAGTGGTAGTTAATGTTTATTATTTTGATAAGGAAGCAAATAATTTTTAAGTAAGAAATAAGGTTTAATTTAATTGAATGAAAGTTTAGAAGGATGAAATTGAAAAAGAAAGTAAGGATGTAAATGAAAGAATTAAAGATAGAATGAATCAAAGATAGAGAAGGAAGAAGATAAGGGAGCAAAGTGGAGAGAAGCAAGTGGAGTGGTTGGTTCTGCAGAGAGTATGGCTATGAACGGGAAGGGAAGAAGAGGAAAGGAAAGGGAGAGGAAAGAGAAGAAAAATAAGGAGAAAAAGAGAAGAAGAGTACTTGGAAAAACCCCAGAATTCGAATTCAGCAAGAAAACAAGGAAATTAACAGGAGAAATCGGTGAGTGACTCTAGAATTCTTTGGTTTTTGATTTAAGTTCTAATTTTTAAGCAAATGGGTTATAATTGCTAGGGTTTTAAAATTTTCTTCTAGAGCTAGAATTATCTAAGTGGTTTTTAGCATGTTAGATGAAGTTTTGAAGTTATATGCATGTTATGTTATCATCTTGTATTTTAATTGAGTTTTGGATTATTAAATCTACAATTTTACCTCTGAAGTTCATGTTCCAGTAGTATAAAGGTGTGCATCTGTTCGTACAAGCATACATCTTCCCACAGAGAAGGTGGGCACCCCTGTGCAGAGGTTGGTGCCTCTATACAGAGGCTGGCACCACTGTGGTAGAGGCACATGCCTCTGTGGGAGAGACATGTGCCTCTACAGTTGAGACATGCACCTCTGCACAGAGGCACACGCCTCTGTGGCTCAGGCAAGTGCCTCTGGGTCTATTTCGTGACTCTTTTTGGTTAAAACTTTAATTTTTCAAGTGGTATCTTGAACTAAACACTGGAATAATGTACTAGAACATAAAAATGATTGAAAAACACTTCTAATTGATGAAATGACCTGTGATTTATAAGTCTCAGACAAAGAGACTAAATCATTCATAAAAAGAAGTCAAAGCTCAGAATCTTTTGTGAATGAACATTGAAATGTTATAATCATACCCTTACTAATATTATGAACATTATATAAAGAGTATATGTAAGATATGTAAGGGTTGGTAATATATGTATATTGAGAGGAGCTGGCCACTCAAATGATAACTGTCTTTGGGACAGCGAAAAGATTCAGAGGTGTCTTTAGGGTGAATCCTTCTGGTTTTACCGTATCCATACGAGGTATTATGAATGATCGAGTTAATGATCATATGAACTGGCCAGTGTGAGCCATGAGAAAAAGAATTGAGATGATTATGAAAAAGAGAGATTGATTTTGTATATTATTATCAATTCTTAGAGGAATTGGGAAATATATGTATATATATATATATATATATATATATATATATATATATATATATATATATATTCTAATAACAACAATGGTATATGTTTAACCATTGAGACCATGTGATTTGTAATAATAATGATTTATGCTAAAAAGGAATGAAACTTTCATTATCGAAACAATTGAATGGAATAACTATTAAATAAATTAAACCATGAGTATAATGTTTTTAGTTATTCTTCCATAAGAATCTTGCATTATTTACAAATTGAGGAAGTAGACCTCAAGTGTATTTAAAGTTGTTGTGAAGTATTATTTACATTGAATTAAAGATTTAAGTGGATGTTTATTTGTATTATTTATGGAAATCTTTAAATGATTCTTTTGTGACGGAAACCTTTTATTAAATGGTTTGTGGAAATAAAGTATTATTTCTTAAAAAGGTTCTTGAGAATTATATTTAATTATGTGAATTAAACAGTTTTGAGTTTTATCGCTGGGAAAATAGTTCTAAGTCATTTTAGTTTAATGTTTTGCAACTAAAGATATTTTAGCTGCTCACTGGGTAATTTCTTATGAAATTACTCACCACTGTTTTAAAATAATTTTTCCAGATTAAGGTGGTTATTAATAATGGAGGAAGAGATAACTGTACATTGGTCTACAATGGAATCTGAGATTTTGTAGGTAGAGACATTTGTCCGATATATAGTACGTCATGATGCCGATACAGTGCTTGTCTTCAGCGTTATAGTATAGCCGTCAGGTGTTGATGTTCTTTATGCAGCTATTCGTGGGGATATTTCTGATGGTAGCTGCACCATTCTTAGAGTTCTCTACGCCACCTCCACATATGTACAGGTCACCCTCTCCTGGGTGTGATGCGGATTTGACAATCTGCATATTTTGGACTTTTTGCTATAGGCCTTAGACATCCGTGTGCTATTATTGAGATATTTTTGAGCCATAGGGCTAGAGAGGTTGTGAGGGTATGCCAAGGCTAGAGCTGTCAGTTCACCACCAGCATCATCATGATATGTAGGTCGGCCAAAGTTCTGACTACTTGAGAGAGAGAGAGATGCTTATTCATAGATACCTATGTACTAGGGTATATTTTTATTTGGTATTTGGTACTCTCATTTTTGTATATGATGTATATATTCCTGATCAGAGATGATGGATATGTTTTACTACTGATGTTATTATTATTATATTTATGAGTTGTTGTGATATTAAAAGTATCCTTGTCATCTGTGTATATTATAAGTACTTGAAAGTGGAAAATTATGACAGGTAATTGTACTATTGTGATTGGGTATTGTCTTATGCAGAAATAAAGATATTGTATAAATGTCCACCAATATGTACTTGCAGTTTTACAAGAATGAATGGTATTCATTTATGTTTTGATCATATGAGGTTAGCAAGTATTTAATGAGTGAGATTCTAGTATTAAGTAAATGAAAAATTTTATTATTAAGAGATTCTTTTTGATTGTGTAAGGAACACCTTTATTATCATTAATTCCTTAATTATGTGTTTTAATAAAATTAATGGTAGTGAGGGCATGACAATCATAATGGGTGTAAATTCATCAATATGGGTTCTCAAGGAAGTACCTTCTACCATATTAACCATGTACAGATAATATTTCACAGTGATTTTATTTGAGAGATATTTCCTAAAAAACAACCCCTCAAGTTTTTCTCATAAATAACTTCTCGCAACACCTCATTCGATAAACATAATCGGCCCTTTCATTCAAATTATTTATCTTTTCTTTGGTCATTGTCGATGCCAATTTCTACTACTCCAACAAAGCTTTGTTCAACCTATTGTGTGTCAAAAGGGATCATATCTTTACTTGCCATAAACCAAAACTCATATTGCAATCCAATTTATCTATTTGGAATTTCAATGTCACCATAATGAATTCTCAAATAATTGTGGACAGCTCTGATACTACTTGTTAGAAAATTTAGGATTGCGGAAGTAGATTAAGATCAAAAGATTATTTCAGATAATAGACAAACACAACAAAAATTGAGAAAACACAAAAATACATAAAATTAATATGGTTCGACATAAGACTACGTTCACGGGTGAATGAGAAACAAATTCACTAATTAAAACTAAAAATACAAAAAAAAATAGTATGGAGGTAAACACTCAACCCTTAGCTCCAATTACATCCAAACAAGCGCACTACTTGACACATGCTAAATACAAGGCACTTTCGGTATCTATTCGGCACACACAACACATATATGTAGCTCTATTTATAGAGGAATATAATATCCTATTTGGCAAAGGATTCTCTTCAATATAGAAAACTTTTTGAATATAAGAGACAAAAATTTAATTTTCAAGTAAGAGTCTAATTCTCAAATAAAAAGTTTTAATTTCCAAATAAGAGTTAAATCTTTGTTGAACAAGGATTTCTTTGACTTGGCCACTAAGCACATGACAAATGCAATCGGGCTTGAACATATGATGTCACGCGCTAAATTGAACTTGGTCAAAGATGAAAAATTATTTATATTTTGTTTCACTATAAATGATGTAATCTTATTGAATTGAAAAAGTCTCGATATTTTTTTTTAGCTGAAAAAAAGAAGTTTAGATTTAACTCTAAAAGAATTTTTTCAAATATTTGATAAATTGTGCTCATCTTCTCGATAATATTTAGGATGTATTTTTAAAAACGTTGGAAAAAAATTAAATAATCAGGTGTTTAATATTTTTAAAAATGACAATAAAATTAAATTATCAATACTCTTATCATAAAAAAAGTTTAATTTTAATTCCTGTTATTTTACCTTATAGTAAAATTAGTCCTATGATTTTTGTTTTTGCAATATTTGAGTGCATATGTTTTTTTTTTACACTTTAATACCCTATCAACTAATATCATCATTATTTTATGAGAAAATACTAATATAATATTAAATTTTAATGACAATTTTATTCAATATATGATTTATTATCAATCTAACCAATTGGTTATATTTAAAAATATTATAAATTTATTTTAAAAATTATTTCTTTTTATTTATAATAAAATTAAATACATTTAAACTTGATTTGTTTTGAGTTTATTTTAATTAATTGAATATATAACTCTGTATATGATTTTACTACTAAAAATTCATATTATTTGAACATTAAGGTATAGATTTTGAATGATATTATTCATAAGGGTATTAAAGTGTAAGAAATATAAAATACAAATATTTAAATGTCGTAAATAAATCATAAAATTAGTTTTGTCATAAGACAAAACCGTAAGGATCAAAATTATATTTTTCCCAAAAATAAACTTATAAGGTGTTAGTGAAAAAAGTTCTAGGCTCTGTTTTCTGCTTTGTGTTGTGGTTGCTAGATGATTTGTCCAACCTTTGTAATTAACAGATTCAGGTAGTTTTTGAAAAACAAATATGACAAAAGAAATTTTAATTTTTTTTTATTCAAAAAAAAAACTTTAGGTTTTAATGGTATTAAAATCATCTTAAATTATAAAATTGTAAAATAAAATCCTAATATTAGTTCAATTTAAAAAAAAAAAAAGCAATTGACAGTGATCATCACAACCAATGTCATTCATATTAACATCTCCATTTAAGAAATTGATAAACCATGGGAATTAGTTTACAATCAAGTCTAGGTCTTGGTGTGGGTCTTGGTCAAGGGTAATTAAGCTTCCAACTTATCGAACCAGACAAGTAATTAAAAGATAGGTCAAGAGTATTGAGAAACTTCGCAAGGCATTTCACCAAGGAATTAGTTGTTACGTTGAGGAAAAATATGAAATGTAATTAGAATCTAAACCTTCAATTCAACCGTAAAACTCGTGAACTGACCTTTTGGTTGGATCAGACAACTTTTAATTAACTTTTTGAACCTAACGAATTAATAACTGGATTAATCGAATGATCCAGTCATGGTTCAAGGGTTTTCAAAAAAAAATTTCTAATTATAAATGAAAAGTGCTATAGTAAGTTTTTTTTTTTTTTTTTTTTACTCTTCCGCTTCTTTAGTTTTTAATATAACTATTAGCTCAATATTTTTAATATTTAATGTTGAATATTATTTTATTATTTATTTATAAAAAAATAATTTTTTTATTATTGTATTAAATGTTATATTCATATTAATAATAATATTTTATTACATTTTATTGTATTTTAGAGATTATATCTTAATAATTTTTTACACTTAGTATAAATATAAAATATTAATTTTTATAATTATGGTTCAACTTCTATTGAACCGGATTGAACTTTAAGCCTGTGATCCTTTATCTACACCGGTTCAAAGGTCGCAACAATTTTGACAACCATGAGTCTTAATACTTCTCGAAAGATTTTTATCTATTTTAAGTATATTTTTTTTATTTATATACTAAATTATAATTAGATGAATAATTATTAGTTTAAGATAATTAAGGTATATTAAATTATTGATTCTGCTTTTAGTTCTTCGGTTTTGTACACTTCGGAACGATTTTGTACAGATTTTGGTTTTGAAAAAGTTAAACGGTCAATACAGATTATCAATTTTAGATATTTTTATTCAGTTTTTTAAAATAGTTCCGGTTCTCTGCGACCCATACTCAATCCTCCATGAGTGATAGTTATAAAATATGACATTTTTTTTTTGTTGTTTTTAAAATTTTTTGGCATGAAAATATTTGTGCAATAAAATATTAAATATTTTTCTAAAAATAATTTTAATGAAAAGTTTTAAATCACATTTTCTAAAGTTATTTCAATAATTATTTATCATTTGCAAGTTTTATTTAATTAATTGCAATAAATATTGTGCATTAGGCATTTTAGACTTCTGAAAAACAAGCTTTAAATTTCCTTAGCGTGCAACTTCTTTGATACCGTTCATGTTACATTAGATTTGTTATCAAGTATTTGATATTTGATATTTTAACTACTAATATTATCTGATTCCTTTTTGGAATTATTTTTTAAAATTGATATATGTGCATAGTTTATATTTCTATAATTATGCCTGTATATATGCCCTATCGTGTGGACCATCACGATATTAAGTGCATTTATTATTATCACACGACATTATTTATTATTGCATCAGTATATTTATTTTTTTTTTTTGTATGTCCACGAGATGTCATGGATAGGCCCCAACTATGAGAAGCACTTTTGCTCGTACCACATTTAGACTAATCCCCGCTTGCACCGGGTCGGCTCACGAAGGGGTAAAGTGCTTCTAATCAAGGCATTTTCATACATGAGTGGGGTTTAAACTCCTGACCTTACTTAAGAAATGAAAGCACCGAACCACTCACATCAACCCTGATTGATGTATATTTAAATTGATATATGAGAAAGATATTAATATATCTATTTTAGTAATGTGCTTGCCTTTTATTTGGTTTTTGGTAATATGGATTATCATCACCATGTAGTATTATACGGTGTGTTTTCTTTTAACTCTACAATTATTTATTTATTTTCTTTGTGATAAGTGCCAAATATTTAACATTTTTTATTTCTTTATATTTAGTTTTATAGTATATTTTGTGATTTTATAAGCTTATTAGTTTGTTTTAGGAATTAGGAGTAGATTTAAGGCATTAGATAGAAAGTGGAGTAAAAAGTGTAGTTTCAAACTTTGGCAGATTTAACCTCTGAAAATTCAATAGAGGTTTCAACTAGGGTTAGTAAACGAGTTGAGCTGCTCGCGAGCTACTTGGAGCTCAATTCGATAAAAACTCGTTTAAACTCGTATATTGAAACTCGTTTAATAAATGAACCGAGCTTAAACAATTCAAAACTCAGCTCATGAAAGCTCATGAACAAATTCAAATAAAAGCTCGTGAGCTGCTCATGAGCTGCTCGTAAGTTTAATATATTAATAATTTAATTATATATATATAATATATAAATTTTTATTGTAAAAAATATTTAAAAATATATTATTAGAATAAAATTATAATTTTCATTAAATATATTATAATTTATTTATTGAATAATTTATTTTAATTTTTTTATGTATAGTTTTAATTTATAATTTATAATTTTTAAAATTTTTTTAGACTCGTTTAAGCTCGTGAACTGTTTGCGAACACTAAGTGACATAATAAGCTCGACTCGATTATAAATGAATCAAGTATGAACTAACTAAAACTCAGCTCGATGCAGCTAGTTTTCGCCTTTAGTTTCAACATTCTTAGAGTTTTAAAATGAGAAAGAGACATTTTTAACATTTCAAATAGACTTTTGAAGTTTTCTAAATAGGGCTTATGCATTGAAATTTGAGTTCATATGAATTGGCAAACTTAGAGTCAAAGTTAGAATATTCAGTTCCGCACAAGTTTAAGTAGGGTTCAGTAATTAGACCATAACTTACGATGTAAAAGTCCATTTAAGATGATTCTAACCCTTTGTTTGGAAAGAAAATTAAGAGAGGAGAAAATGACGGGAGAGAAAGTGAGAGGAGAAAAAATGGCGGAATATATTTTTTATTTTCTCTAGATTGTTGGAAAAGAATATAAGTAAGTGAAAGAAAATATTCTTCCAAAATCAGGGTAGCCATATTTTTGGAAGGGTTTTAAAGAGTAGCCTGTCCTAAAAAAGGAAAAAAAAAAAACTCGAAAATTTAAATGAACGAAATTACTTTTTTTTTTTTAACATATGTTGCTAAACTTTTCCATTCCGTTCAAGTGATTTTTATTATATATATATATATATATATATATATATATATATATATATATATATATATATATATATATATATATATATAGTTAATTTTATCTTCTACTTATGATAAACTCTTTAGATCCAATCCAAATCTTGGAGTTTAATATTTGAGGTTCAATTACAATTTTTTACTATAGATCCCACTTGTAGTAAACTCGAGATATTTTTTTTTTTATTGGGACAATGCTACGATTTCAAAATTAATAAGTTATATTAGCTAGTGTTAATTGTATAATAGAGAGTAGGCATATATATTAATGTGTAAGAAAATTAATATTTTTATGCGTTTATTTTTAAGAAAAAAATAAGGTATTGAATTAATATTTAATGAGGTGTCATTTTTTCAAATATGAATTTGGGGAAATTTGAGAAAATCACTCCAAAAAATTATATATAAAAGATTGTTCAAATGTAAAATTATACGAATATTTGTACTTGTTTATATATAAAAGCTAGTTTCACGCTTTATTTTTTTAGTTATTTTAAATCTTAAAAAGATCTAATAGTTAAACATCTACTTCAAATTGGTACTTTTTTAAAAAAAAATCTCGCCATTAAATTATTATAACAAGAGCACAAATTTATCATAATTAACCAAAGAGATATAGAGCTAGCACCTTTGTGGTGCAATGGCACAAGACATTTAACTTGGTTAATAAAAATAGAGTCATAGCTCTATTCAATATAACATCATAATTACTTATATTTTTACTTTTAAGAAAACAGGAGAAAAGATAAACATATACATAACAACCAAAAGTAATATACCATCCTCTTAAAAGGAAGAGAAAAAGAGAGAAAAGATTCAATTATATATATTGTAGACATATATTTAAAAAAAAAAATCATTAACAAATTTAGGTTTGTCTCAATTTGGCTAGCAAAGTTGTTTAATAACTAATTTGAAATTAATTAATTAAATAAATAAAGTCCACTAATATTTAAAAAATATTTGATATGTCACAAATATACAATTGTTAAATGAAAAAAATACAAAAAAATATATTATTTTCTACACATGATATATATAAAAGAAATATAAAGAGAATATATGTAGCACCCTCCAGGTACCACATACATATGTCCCCAAATTGAAAACAACACATGAATAATAAAATTTTCAAATACTTTTGTTATATACATAAATAAGTTTATACAAAGCACATAGCAAAAGATAAGTATACAAACACAATATGATTTCTTTACAAAATCCCTAATGCCCAAAATGGTTCATGCTTATGAGGATGAAGATGTCATCACCAAGCCTGTCGTTGACCCACCTTAGCTTACACTAAACCACACTTCAAGCTTTCTACCAAAGCAACACTTAAAGCCAGGCTATCTAACCTAAAAATCACAATTGCAAAGGAATGAGCTTGCGACTCAATAAGAAATTAATAAGATAAGCATACATATAATTCTCCTCAAGAACTAATTAAGGAAAATATATATAATTAACTTGCTACACATCAAACTATAAGAAAATAATATAATCATTAAGCTAATCTCATATTAAGATTGCACTGGAGTGCATTGGAATGAAATTCGGTGCTCAAAAATTCAAAGAAACAAAGTAGGACAGGAGGCATGCCGACTCGAGCCATGGTGTCGAGTCGTGACAGCAACCTCTAGTGCCAACTCAGCCCTTGGAGCCGAGTCGTGCCTAAGTTGGTGCCAACTCATGCTAGCATACCGAGTCGGGACAGAGAACTCTGGTGCCGACTCGGGCCTTGGTGCCAAGTTGTGCCATTCCTTCCCGAGCCAAGCCAAGACTTATGCCGACTCGTGCCGGCGTGCCGAGTCAGGATAAAGGCACGGCGTGCCGACTCCTACTCAACTCAGCACGGTGTGTCGAGTTGTCATGCCCTTAAGGCATTCCCTCTTTACACATTGACTTCTCTCACACAGCTGTATTTAAAACCATATAGTCGTGTTCAAAAATCTGTGCAACATCCAAAATATCACAAAAAGATATCCAAACACCCAACATCAATTGTTGGTATCACAAACACATCAATTCACACTATTCCAAGCAATCCATAAACATAATCCTCTCATTCAATCCACATTCAATATATGTGTAAATATAATGCAACAATGTATGTTTATGCAAGTTAGTATCTGGCTGGAGTTCTCAACACACATCACATATTTCACACAAATCTCACTTTTATTTTTCATATTTTTCATATACAAGTGGCCATTCTTGACACTCTTTGCCCAGCTCAGTCTCAGATCTCACATGTTTATATATCTCACACGAATGGCTACATCTGAGACTCTCTGCCCAGCTCAGTCTCATTTTCATATTCAGTAGAGACTCTCTGCTCGACTCAGTCTCTACTATCATATGTTTTTCTCACATTCCTCACATCAATCATTATGCATATGCATTTCACCATTCTCACAACATACCATATATAATTATACCACATCAAGTGGCTTGCACATATAGGTGCCAGTATTCACAATCCACCATAACACATGCTCAATCGACCATTCAGTAGTCTCACAACAATATATACATATATTCATCATTTTTGCCACTTAAATGGCATACACAAATCAACATAGTTAAACAACTATAGTTACTTAAAAATTAATATATGTAAGCATTATATTAATAATTACTTACTAAAAAGCTTCAACTCCTTCTTAAATAAAAGCTCCTCTATTGAGTAAGGTCTCCTCTATCTCTTCCAACTCCTATACATCATTATATATATCCATTCAACAAGCAAACATTATAATTCACCATAAACTCACAAAGTGTAATATAATGCTCAAAGATCAACATGACTTAAAGATGCACATACAAATCCAATAATCCCCAAATTGCTATTAAAGCTAGGGTTATGTGTCTACTATAAATTCCTATTAAAATTACTTAATTCGGACAAGTATGGAATTAATTATGGATTTTAGAATCCATTCGGCTAAAACAGAGCATTCAACATGAACAGTAAAATGTCCGGCCATATTTGACCCTTTTAGCGTCAAATTAAATCAAAGATCAAAATATAAAAGTTATAGAGTACTCTCTGAAGTTTCTAGGGAGTCTAACCATGATCAAATCAGAGTTCTATAGCTCAAGTTATGGCCAAAACATAAAGACTAAGAACAGAGAAAGCAGAACCCAAAAATTGACAACAATCAAACTCAACATAAATCAATCCAAAACCACAAGGAAACTTACCAATTAGGTCTTCAATGGATATATGACCTTCTAATGATTCCTAAGGCAATGAATTGATCACTTGAATAAACTCATAAACTCTCCAAAATCCATCAAGAAACTCTCATCTCTTCTTCCCCAACAATCTCTACAAACTCAACACACTAACACACATATATACACATACCAACACCAACTAATCAAAACCTTCCAAATGGCCCCTCTAAAGTCTCCTCCTCATTTAATACCTAACCATAATAATAAATACATAATTATCATAAAATAACACTAGTAATAATAATAACAATATATATATATATATATATATATATATATATATATATATATATATATATATATATATCACCATAAATATCCATTAACCTCCTTAATGAAATGGGCATATTGCACAATACTCCATAACTTTCTATTGCGACAATTCACCCCAAACTTATCTTACAATCTAGTCCTCCTCTACAATATAAGCACAATCTTAAACTTAAATGTAGTCCACTACCTAATAGTCATAACATGCAATACATACATCATAAATACGTATAAAAAAGGGCGGGTGTTATATTTATTCCCCTCTTAAAAGAATTTCACCCCTGAAATTGACTACTCACCATATTCCGGGAACAAATATGGATATTTCTGCTTCATCTGCTCTTCTACTTCCCATGTAGCCTCTTGAGGTGAATGATGGCTCCATTTCACCTTTACTATTATAATCTCTTTATTTTATAACTGCTTCACCTTTTGATCAAGAATCTTTATTGGTTCCTCCATATAAGTCAGCTTCTCAGAGATTTCAATCTCAGGCTCTTGTATAATGTGACTCAAGTTTGATCGATACTGCTGTAGTATTGACACATAAAGCACATCATGTATAGAAGATAATTCTCTTGGAAGAGCCAATCTATACGCTAATAGTCTAATCCACTCAATTATTTCATAAGGCCCAACATATCTTGGACTCAGTTTCCCATGTTTGACAAATCTCAAAATTCCCTTCCATGGCGACACTTTTAAGAAAACTTTCTCTCCAACATTATACTCCATTTCCCGACGATGTCGATCCGCATAACTTTTCTAATGATCTTGGGCTGCTTTTAAGCATTTCTTGACCACTTGAACTTTTTCTACAGTTTCTTGTATCAAATTCGGTCCTTCGATTTGTCTCAAGCCTTCATTATCCCAATAATCAAACTTTGATATTTTCTTTTATAAAGAGCTTCATATAGTGCCATTCCAATACTATAGTGAAAACTGTTGTTGTAGGCGAATTCTAGCAATGGCAAGTGATCATCCCAATTTCCATTGAATTCAAGTGTACAAGCTCTCATCATGTATTTCAAGGTTTGAATCATTCTCTCTGACTACCCATCCGTTTATAGATGAAAAGTTGTGCTGAAATGTAATTTAGTTCCTAATGCTCCTTGTAAACTCCCCAAAAAATATGATGTAAAATATGGATCTCGATCAGATACTATCGACAACGGTACCCCATACAACCTCACAATCTCAGAGACATATAAAGATGCCAACTTGGTCAAAGAATCTATTGTTTGAATAAGTAAAAAGTGAGCTAATTTGGTAAGTCGATCAACTATCACCCATACTGCGTCATGTTTTTAAAATGTTTATGGCAACCCAATCACAAAATCCATTGTTATTCTCTCCTATTTCTACTTTGGTACCTTCAATGATTGTAATTTCCTGCAGGTGCTTGATGTTTAGCTTTGACTTATTGACACATCAATCACTTTACCACATATTCTGCCACATATTTCTTCATTACTGGCCTCCAATAAAAAGGCTTCAAATCTCGATACATTTTCGTACTTCCGGGACGCATTGTATAAGGAGCAGTATATGCTTCATTCATAATTTATCTTTTAAAGTCTCCAACATCCGGAACACATAAATGCTTACTAATCACCAACATGCCATCTTCCCTAATTGAAAACTGAGTGTTGTCTCCTGCTTCCACTTTTTCCTTCATTCTCTTCAAGTATACATCATCCATTTGAACTCCTCCAATTTGATCCACTAATGATAACTTGACCTGTAATATAGCCATTAGGTGAATTTCCCCAACATCAAGATTAATATTCATTGCTCTTAATGCCACAACATTCTCCCTTTCATAGCAAATCATTCCAGCTGCAATTTCCACCATTTTGTGACTTAGGGCATCAGCTACCACATTTGCTTTTCCCGGATAGTACTCAATAGTACAATCATAGTCTTTCAATAGCTCCATCCATCTTCGTTATCTCAAATTTAACTCTTTTTATGTGAAAATGTACTTCAAACTCTTATGATCGGTAAAAATGGAAAAGGTGTCTCCATATAGGTAGTGTCTCAAAATCTTCAATGTATGCATAATAGCTACAAATTCTAGATTATGGGTAGGGTAGTTGACTTTATGAGTTCACAATTGCCTTGAAGCATATGCGATCACCTTCCTATTTTTCATAAGAACACACCCTAAACCTTGTCTCGAAGCATCCATGTACATTATAAATCCTCCATCTCCATTTGGCAATGCAAGCACTAGAGTAGTAGTAAGACCTTCCTTTAACCTCTCAAAACTCCATTGACATGTCTCAGTCCACCAAAATTGCTCATTCTTCTTCAATAGATTTGTTAAAGGTCTAAAAACAATTGAAAAGTCTTTCACAAATCTTTGATAATATCTAACCAATCCCAAAAAAACTTCGAATCTCCAGCATATTTCTAGGTGCTTCCCATTCCATAATAGCTTTAATCTTTGATAGATCCGGTTTTACACCCTCTCTTGAAATAATATGCCAAAGAAAAGTAATTTCTTCCATCCAAAATTTACATTTACTGAATTTAGAATACACCTGTTGATCTCTCAATATTTGCAAAGCTATTCGAAGATGTTGTTCATGCATTTCTTTGCTTAAAGAATAAATAAGAATATCATCGATGAAAATAATCACAAACTGATCTAGATACTGTTGAAAATTTTTATTCATCAATGACATGAATGTTGCAAGTACATTTATGAATCCAAATAGCATTTCTAAAAACTCATAGTGCCCGTATCTAGTTCTGAATGTTATCTTGGGAATAAAAGATTTGGCCACCTGGAGTTACCAATATCCCGATCTCAAATCTATTTTGGAAAATATGATAGCATCCTTCAACTGATCAAGCAAATTTTCTATTCTTGGCAATGGGTATTTGTTCTTCACTGTGATTCTGTTCAACTGCTAGTAGTCTATACATAATCATATACTACCATCCTTCTTCTTCACAAAAAAAATCGGAGCTCCCTAATGTGATATGCTTGGTCTAACAAATTCCTTCTCTAATAACTCCTCTAACTATTTCTTTAACTTTTTCAACTCCGTCGGTACCATTCTATATGGAGTAATTAATATCGGTGCCACTCCCAGAACAGTCTCAATCTCAAAGTCTACTTCCTAATATAGAGAAAATCCTGGTAATTCATCTAAAAACATATTAAAAAAATCTCTAACTACCGGTACATCTCTCACCGTAGGACTAACTTTGGTCGTATCCACTATATTAGCCAAGTAAGCTTTACATCTCTCTGTAATTAAATTAAATGTTGTCACCGCTGAAATCAAATAAACAGGCATGACTTTTCTTGCACCTACCAAAACTATCTTTTTCCGCCCCACAATATATATAATCACCTCCTTCGTATAATAATTCACAATTGCATGGTGTTTAGCTAACCAATCCATACCCAATATAACATCAAATTTCTCTAGTTTAATCACTATTAAATCCGCATTTAAAATCTCACCACTTACTAGTATATGGCATGCTTTCATAACTGAATTCACTACTACAATACCCCCAGCAGGCATAGAAACACACAAGCTATATTATAGGGGTTCAATGGTACCATGCATTCTTGATGTAAATTCATGTGATGTAAAGAAATATGTAGATCCTAGGTCTATCAAACCATAAGCATCATGGTCAAAGATAGTGAAAATACTAGTGACCACATCTAGAGCTACAGAAGCTTCTTACCTGGTGATGACATAGATCTTTACTTGGCCTTGGGATGGACCAGCAGATCCTACTTGGCTTGAAGTGCAAGCACCACTTCCTCTACCACCTCGACCTCTTCCTCGACTAGTCTGAGGTATATTCTTTCCAGCACTACTTTGAACTATCATTTGAGATCCTTCCATACCCCTTCTTACTAGACAGTATTAGATGAAGTGACCATACTGACCATAATTATAGCACGTACCTGGTCTAGTATTCCAGCATTCACCCGAGTGGATCCTACCATATTTGCTCTACATGGGCATTGATGCACTACTCATAGATCTTCCTTGCCCCTTTTAGCTATCAAACCTTCTAAACCCTCAGCTGAAAGATCCTCCTCTTAACTAGTTAGACCGACTCATGCCTCATCCTCTAAAGCTGCACTTTTGAAAATTGGAGCCTCTAAAAGATGAACTACCATTAGTACGAGTAGGGGTAGTGAATGAGCCAGTGGTCTTCTTCTTCTTGGCTTTCACTTTATTCCTTTCTATAATCATTTCTTCAGCTCTCAAAGTAGTCTCTAACACTTCTCTATACATCGGAGGTTTTATGGCCATCTTCTCTTGAATCTCTAGATTCAATCCCCTCTCAAACTTTTTCTTTTTAATTCATTGGCGGCAACTTCTTCCGATGCATACTTGGATAGCCTCACAAATTGTACTGCATAATCAGCCACAGATAACTTATTTTATTTTAATTTGAGAAATTCAATCTTCTTCCTATCCCACTATACCGCCAGTATGTATTTCCCAGCAAACTCTCTCAGAAATTCCTCCCAAATTAGGATCATTGGCACATTCTTGCTTCTCGGTACCGTCTCCTACCAATCTAGAGCATCTTGCTCAAATAGGGATACGACATAACTCACCTTTTTCTCGGTAGTACAATGAAACCAATCTAATATCCTCTCGGTGCTTTGTAGCCATTCCTCAACTATCGCAGGGTCAGTGGTACCAGTAAAGGCTTTAGCACATTTCTTCATAATCTTCTCATAGGTCTCATCTACAACGTTCCCTACTAGTGGTTGACTTATAGTCCTCATCATCTGAACAAACTCCTATATAAAAGGATATGTAGTAGGAGGAGGGACTTAGGGTTGAGCTTGTTCAGGCCTATGAACTGACTCTTATGACTCTTCAGAGTCAACGTGAAGTGCTTGGTGCTCATCCATCCTGTGATATGCAACACACATCAACTATATATTTTCTAAATCTCATACATGATATGCTATGAATGCAGTATGTTTCATATCCTAAAGGAATCTAATTCTCACTCTGATACCACTTAATGTAGTACCCTCCAGGAACCACATACATGTGTTTCCAAATTGAAAACAACACATGAAAAACAGAATTTTCAAATACTTTTGTTATATACATAAATAAGTTTATACAAAGTACATAGCAAAAAATAAGTATACAAACACAATATGATTTCTTTACAAAATCCCTAATGCCCAAAATGGTTCATGCTCATGAGGATGAAAATGTCATCACCAAGCCTACCGATGACCCACACTAAACCACACTTCAAGCTTTCTACTAAAGCAATACCTCAAGCTAGGCTATCTAACCTGAAAACCACAATTGCAAAGGAATGAGATTGCGACTCAATAAGTAATTAATAAAAAAAGCATACATATAATTCTCCTCAAGAACTAATTAAGGAAAATATATATAATTAACTTGCTACACATCAAACTATAAGAAAATAATATAATCATTAAGCTAATCTCATGTTAAAATTGCACTAAAGTGCATTGGAATGAAATTTGATGCTAAAAAATTCAAAGAAACAAACTAGGACAGGAAGCGTGCCGACTCAAGGCATGGTGCCGAGTCGTGACAGTAACCTCTGGTGCTGACTTGGCCCTTGGCACCGAGTCATGCCTGAGTTGGTGCCGAGTCGTGCCATTCCTCCCTGAGCCAGGCCAAGACTCACACAGACTCATGCCGGCATACCGAGTTGGGACAGAGGCACGGCATGCCGACTTCCACTCGACTCGGCACATGCTCCTAAAGCATTCCCTTTTTACACATTTGACTTCTCTCACACAGCTGTATTTAAACCTACATGTCCGTGTTTAAAAACCTGTGCAACATCCAAAATATTATAAAAAGATATCCAAACACCCAACATCAATTATTAGTGTGACAAACACATCAATTCACACTATTCCAATCAAACCACAAATATAATCCTCTTATTCAATTCATATTCAACAATGCATGTTTATGCAAGTTAGTTTCCGGCTGGAGTTCTCAACACACGTCACACGTTTCATATAAATCTCTGCCCAGTTCAGTCTCAGATCTCACACATTTATATATCTCACAAGAATGGCCACATCTGAGACTCTCTGCCTAGCTCAATCTCAGTTTCATAATTAGTGAAGGCTCTCTGCCCAGCTCAGTCTCTACTATCACATGTTTTCCTCACATTTCTCACATCAATCATTATGCATATGCATTTCACCATTCTCACAATATACCATATATAATCATACCACATTAAGTGGCTTGTACACATAGGTGCCAATGTTCATAATCCACCATAACACATGCTCAATTGATAATTCAGTAATCTTATAATAATATATATATATATTTATCATTTTTGCCACTTAAATGGCATACACAAATCAACATAGTTAAACAACTATAGTTACTTGAAAATCAATATATGTAAGTATTATATTAATAATTACTTACTAAAAAGCTTCAACTCCTTCTTAAATAAAAGCTTCCCATATTGAGTGTGGTCTCCTCTATCTCTTCCAACTCCTACACATCATTATGTATATCCATTCAATAAGCAAACATTATATTTTACCTGAAACTCACAAAGTGTAATATAATGCTCAAAGATCAATATGACATAAAGATGCATATACAAATCCAATAACCTCCAAATTGCTATTGAAGTTAGGGTTATATGTCTACTATAAATTCCAATTAGAATTACTCAATTCAGACAAGTATGGAATTAATTATAGATTTTAGAATCTATTCAGCCAAAATAGGGCACTTAATATGAGCAGTAAAATGTCCGGCCCTATTTGGCTCTTCTAGCATCAAATTCAATAAAATATCAAAACACAAAAGTTATAGAAGACTCTCTGAAGTTTCCAAAGAGTCTAACCATGCTCAAATCAAAACTATATAGCTTAAGTTATGGCTAAAACAAGAAGACTGAAAATAGAGAAGGCAGAACCCGAAAATTGACAACAATCAAACTCAACATAAATCAATCCAAAACCACAAGGAAACTTACTAATTAGGTCTTCAATGAGTATATGACCTTCTAATGCTTCCTAAGGCAATGAATTAATCACTTGAACAAACTCACAAACTCTCCAAAATCTATCAAGAAACTCTCTTCTGTTCTTCCCCAACGATCTCTACAAACTCAACATACTAACACACACATATACACATACTAACACCAACTAATCAAAACCTTCCAAATGGCCCTTCTAAAGTCTCCTCCTTATTTAATACCCAACCATAATAATAAATACATAATTATCATAAAATAACACTAGTAATAATAGTAACAATAATATATATATATATATATATATATATATATATCCATTAACCTCCTTAATGAAATGGGTATATTGTACTATACCCCATAACTTTATATTGTGACAATTTACCTCAAACTTATCTTACAATCTAGTTCTCCTCTACAACACAAGCATAATCTTATTCTTAAATGCAGTCCACTATCTAATAGTCATAACATACAATACATACGTCATAAATACGTATGAAAAAGGGTGGCTATTACAATATATTTTATTCTATAAAAGGTAAGAGTGAAAGAAAAAAATATACTTTTTCCTAAAATATGATATATATAGATATAAATACAAAAAAAATATCATTTTTTGTATCTCCTCAAATTCACTATAAATAGAAGTGCTTGTAGTTAATTTGAGAAAGGGAATCCAAGAGACTCGAGACACTATAGCTCTACTAACAAAGTACAAGCCTTTTATACACTTTGTCCATTATTAACGAAGGAAAGCATCAAAGGATTTGATTTTTACACCTATACAGATTTACATTAGAGATTGTACCTTTTTCCTTATTACCAAGTTTCTTTAATATTTGTTATTGATTTTTCTTATTTCTTATTTTTAGGATAAAAAATTTGTGTTATCAAATTTCTGGCATGCTCGGTGGGACATTCTCTGCCTTTCATCTTTTTCCTTTACAAATCATCTCAGAGTTCAACATTCAAGATCCATGACCTCAAGAAGCAAATCTTTAGATTTCATCTTTTTCCTTCATAAATTGCCAATTCAAGACATCCACCCACTTCACTGTGGCAGGCACTACTGACGCTGGCCCGAGAGCCATCATTAAAGAAAGGTTGATCGAGGAAATTTATGCACGCACTCTTCCTCTACTTCAAAATGTGTTTGTCCCACCACCATCAATTAAAGAAGTGGTCTATTATGCTCAATCCTCACCAAAAATAAAAAATAATCTTGCTTCACCCATGATTAAGGATGTTGCTTATGGTGATGGTGCTCTAATCTCTCCTCGTATGCCTTTATTTCTAAATGAATCTTCTGATATAATGAGTGTTATGATGACAAACATTACCTCTTTGGAAGACCAAGTTGCATAGATGAGCAAGATCTTGGAAGCTCTTATTAGCTCAATCAAAGAGAAGGATGAACAAATTGCGTCCTTTATAAAGAAAGTTGATAGTTTGACTGATAAAGGATTAGTGGTTGCCAATGATTCATAATAATAAAATGAAGAAGTTATGCAAACTCAATATCTTATCAATGAAGCTATTAAAAGTTAGATAGAAAGTATTAATCAACCATCCTACACATATGCCAAACTATATTCTCAAAGGAATGATCTCATGAAGATTCCTTCCAATTATCAACCTCTAAATTTTCAGCAATTTGATAGCAAAGGTAATCCTAGGCAACACGTGGCTCACTTTTCAAAAACTTACAATAATGATGGCACCTATAGTGATTTAATGGTCAAATAATTTGTTCGATCCTTAAAGAAAAATACTTTTGATTAGTACACTAACTTAAAGTCAGGTTCCATTTACAATTGGGAATAGTTAAAACACAACTTTATTAACTACTTTTACAACACCTATCAAATTGTTAGCATGATAGAACTCACAAGTACACATCAATAAAAGGATGAGCATGTTATAGACTACATTAATCGATGGAGGAATGTAAGCTTTAACTCTAAGGATCGTCTTTCTAAAGCTTCTACTTTAAAGATTTACACTGAGGGTATGCATTAGGGACTATGTTATATTCTTCAATGTATCAAACCTAAAACCATTGAAAAGCTAGCTACTCATGCTCATGACATGAAACTTAGTATTGCTATTGCTAATGCTAGAATACATACCTTCACACTGGAAGATCCAAGAAAAATGAAAGAAAAATAAGACTCGCATAAAGGGGGAAAACCTTCCATGAAGGCTAAAAGAAAACAATCCATAACTATTAGTAAAAAACCTTTAAGGATCTCATGTATAATTAAAAATAAGCAAGAAAAGAAGTTTACCACTACTCGAACTCAGGGAACAAAAAGGAGTACTTTAAAGGAAAGACAAGAAAAGGAATATCCTTTTTCTAATTCTAGCATCCCCTAGATGTTAGATGACTTGTTTGAAGCTAATCTTATTCAACTACTTGTGATAAAATGCCCTGAAAAGGTCGATCGAGTGAATGATTTTAACTACTGTAAATACAATCAGTTGGTTAGTCATCCTGTTCGAAAGTTTTTTATCTTAAAAGACAAAGTTATGCAATAGGTTTCACATTCGAGTGGAGGCATCAAATATCAAAATATTAAAACTGAAGATCATTTTGATAAGGGTTGGATTCTTGTTACTCATAAGAGGAAGAGAAAGAAGAATATACCCACATTAAAGCCTACCTTTAATAGAGCTATGGTTGTAAAAAAAAACCTATTATAAAGTTAGTTTCTATACAAGATAACATAAAATACTTAAACATTAGCAGTTTAGCTTACCAGATTATACATCAATTGTAGATATGAGAGGACCATATATTCCTCTACGATGAACAGTTATTGTCCCTTTCCTAGCCCAATAAAAGCGGATCCATATAGTTCCATCCTTAACAACTGTTTTAAAATCCTTAATGATTATCTTATCCACCCCTTGTGCTTCCTTTACAATATTAAAATACTTCAACACATGCATGATTACAAATACCATCTCTCATAAATTCCAGATTTTAGCTACTTAATATGTTGTACACCTCACCCTCCTTTCCTAGCCCCACCACTAACATAGCGTCGCCATCTCTCTCTCTCTCTCTATCTAGAGGATTCTCCCTTCCCTTTTGCTTGAGGTAATACCACCTTCTCCTTATACCTAGCTACCTCCTCCTTCCACTTTTTCCCTATTGGCTTTTCAAAGACTGTGGACTATGTGATTTCCAAGGTTGATGATCTCATGAACTGGGCCTGTTGTGCTTCCATTTGGCCTATGACTTTTGGTCTCGCTTATTGTGTCATTAAAATGATGCATATATGTGCTTCTTTATATGATCTAGATCGATTTGATATCATCTTTAGGCCTAATCCTCACCGGTTTGATTGTATGATTATTGCTCTTTGTAAGTAAGCCTCCTCTCTATTTTAATTTTTTTAGAATCGAACGACTTCTAGTTGAAGCTCGTTCTTCTCTGATAATCAAGCCTTCATTAATACTTCTTTTCTTCGCCCGTAGACTTGATAATTTTGTGTTTGACAAAGTTCGGAATGAATTTGGTGCATTTAAAACTGCAGTAGAGTTTCATTAAGATAAAGATTGATTATGTCAACAGTGCTATTGATGTTGTTTTATAGTTAGAGTGTGCTTTTATTGATGATTTTGATGGGCTTGAGGAGCTGCAAGAAGAAGACGCTGAAATATTCTTGTATGATGCTTTTAGTTCTCCAATTGTTAGATTAGCTTTCATGTTGTGGCAATGACCATCTTTAATATCTATATATGCAAAATGTTTCATACAAAAAATTGTAAGAACTATTTAATTTTATACAGGTTGACAAAAATAAATATATTCAGATACTTTCATACTTTAGGAACCCAAATTTTAAATTGAAATTTTGAATTGACAAAATAAGGAGAAAAACAAACAAACATACAAAATAAACTTTTGTTGTTTTTAAACGAAACTATGTAGAGGCAAGGGAAATTTCTTCCGAAAAACTATTTCAAGGTAATTAATTAAGGATAGAGATTTTTGCACTCCTTCTCTTAATAATTGCACTCCACTTTGACTTTATTAATGGTTTAAATGACTTCATTGTCCTTAATTTAAAATGATTATATTTTTCATCAACTATCAATATTAATTTAAAAAATTATTTAATAATTCATATGTAATAAAAATAATTTATTTTAATTTAATAATTTTTTATATTATAATCACTAAAAATTATTTATAACTTCATTAATTTATCATGTTATTTTATTTTGAGTTTAACTTATATTGCTAAAAGTTTATCAAAAATAGTTATATTTATTTGCTAATTTTTTTAATGAAGGGTAATGAGGTTATTATCTCTAATATGAAGATTAATGTATTAATTTTCAAAAAAAAATAATACATTTAATATATTATTTTTAATTATTTTATTTTATATTAATTTTTAAGTATATATAATTTTTTAATATTATCCTATCATTTTTATTAAAAAAAGTTTAATGAAGAAAATCAAAGTTAAATTCACCATCAATTTTTTTTAAAATGTAAATATCATATGTCACTACAACAAATTTATGTTTTAGTGACATTTTTTTTTGTCGTCACAATGTTATCGTCACGAAAATTGGACAATACATGACAATATTTTTTACTTAGTCACAAAATCTAATTTATTGATTAGACAAAAAAAAATATATGACAATATTAATTATATTGTCATAAAAAATTACAACTTTTAAAAAAACTTAATGAAATCTTGTCACAAAAATAACAATAATATTTGAATTCTGTTTTTAGTGATAATTTTTTAATTGTCACTAAAATTATTGTCATGAAAAATAGACAACACGTGATAAGATTTTTTACCTAGTCACAAATTCTAATTTATTAATTAATAAAAAAGATAATATATGACAATATATTATATTGTTACAAAAAGTGTCAATTTTTATGACAACTTAATAAAAAATTGACACGAAAAATAATAACAATATTTGGGTCTATTTTTAGTGATAATTTTTTTAATGTTACAAAAATTATTGTCACAAAAAATATATAATACATGACAAAAATTTTTAACCGGTCACAAAATCTAATTTCTTGATTAGTCATAAAATAATATATGACAATTTGTTATATTGTCATAAAAATTTTAAACTTTTCATGACAACTTAATAAAAAATTGTCATTAAAAATAATAACAATAATTGGTTCTATTTTTAGTGATAATTTTTGGAATGTCATAAAAATTATTAGCACAAAAAAAAAAATAATACATGACATGATTTTAACCAGTCACAAAATCTAATTTTTTAATTAGTCATAAAATAATATATGACAATTTGTTACCGTGAGAAATATTCAATATATTTTTTATTCATAAAATAATATATGACAACATATTATATTGTCATAAATCTTATGAAATTTTGTGACAATTTTTCAAAATTATGTCACTGATTGTTATAAAAAATGAAAATTGAAACTTTTTGTGACAATTTTTTTAACTAAAAAAAATATTGACAAGTTTAAATTGTCACAAAAAATAATATTTGTTTCAAATTTTTTTAACGTCACAAAATTACATAAAAATTAAAAAAAAAATTAGTTACCCATGAGAAATTGAATTCCACGACAAAATGAATGATATGATTGAAAAACGTGTCAACAAAATTCTATTGCAGCCAGTGAAAACTCCTGAATCAATAATAAGAGAGTTGATGAGAGATGATATTTGGTAATGAATTAAATCTAATGTCTTCTTATTAAATTTTACTTTAAGACTAATAATATTGTTAATTTTTCTAATGTAAAAATTCTATTTATTTTTAGATTGTTGGAGCTTGTGAACTGATGGAGCATTGGCGATTTTCATAGTTTGAAATAAGTCAGGATTGAACTATTTATGTGAGACCCGCAACACGTGGCCTCAAACAAACCATACACATACTCAAGATATATAATCCATAATATCATAATTACATATAGATAGATTCTATGCACATTCATTTATATATCATTACATTCAAGCAAGTAAAGTATTAACAAATTATATGTATATATTTTTTTAAAAACAGCTTGACCTTGCTAGACATGAAAGTGAATAACTCTCACCACAAAATTCCAAATTACTTGATTCTATTTTTAATATAAATTAGACACATAAGGTTATAACATATCCAAAATTTAGCTCAATAAAAGGTCTACAGAATAAATGAGAAATTTTTGAATTTCAGATATGTGTCCTACGCAAGTATAGGGTGAGCAGGTCACGCTTCATCTAACTTTTCTCAAATTATACAAGTCCAATCAAAAAACCCTTTTCCAGAAATTTAGTTAACACATAAATGAACAAATTTTATTTTAAAAAAAATTTAAATTCAACCTCTAAGGTCCTCATATTAATTGGGAAAAGTTGGACTACCTGCCGAAATATCAAGCAGAACCAGTCCCAATCCAAGTAGGATTTCTCATTACACACACATTATT
>CATIWO010080230.1:0-17793 GCA_949673435.1 Macaranga tanarius | reverse complement strand
TTTTTAATCAAAGTCTACAAGGAACGTGCGGATTTCCATTGGAGCAAGCTCAACAACTAGTTTAACTGGATCTACAGGTCCTCCCCTTACCACCTTGTGTTTGTCTGCAGAAGAGCCTTCTACATTCCAAACTAGCCTCTTTCTCTCCATTTCTGCCCTTTCTTGGTTAGCAGATAAACTTGTTTCTGTTACTTTATCTATCTGGTAACCATACAAGTTGGAAAAATTACAGTAAGCAAGCATTTTCTCAGATATAAGCAACTCGGGTTATAATTCAGCAACTTATTCTTCTACCTTCTTGTTAGAGAACACCTTTTGCAATCGTACACTTGCCATGACCGACATTTCCTTGTCCTCTCCAATCTTGCAAGTTGCAATTAATGAGCATTCAAAGAAACAAATGTTTTACGATATCGGATGAATCACAAAGAACAGATAAGAGAGTACAATGGATCATGAAGTCAGACAAAAAAAAAAAAGGGGAATCTTTTTTATAACATCATAAGCAAAATACTGCCAGAGCAATTGATGAAAGCATTCGTATTATTTGCTATGTTTTTTAACCAGTTTGCGTTCTATGTATTGTCTGCACTAAAACTAGATGTTTATTGGTAGAGAATTTTCTTAGAAAAGATAGAAAAACTGAACAACAAACCTCATATAAGTGTGCAAACCGAATTAGAACTTTTCCATTATGCAGCTCCTGCAGAGTTATAAAGAAAATAAGTCTTCCACTTGGAAATGGACAGTGCATATATATATATATATATATATGGCCAAGTTTGAAGCAACTGAAGGAAACAAAAGTAAATTATGCAACGAGGGAAAGAGAGATATACACCTGGAGGGTTAATATTGCAACATTATCTGGTAAAACATAGGAGGGATCCATAGAAGAAAAGGTTGTTACATGAGAATTTGTCCAACTGTCTCCATCCTGCAAAAAGGATTTGCATGTATGTATAAGTTACAGATATAAACCGCAAGACAACAAGAATGATTCAATTTATTTCTTTAACCTGCTCTGCAAAGGCTAGGAGCAAGGGAGAATAGATCTCCTGACCATATGATCGACGCCACTTAGAGCCCTCATTTAAAGGATCTATTCTGAAGTAGTACTTGCCTACAATCTGTAAATACATTTCGGCAAGTAAGCTATATTTCAAAATAGTACCTGTTAAATCTTACAATGATATAATTTGTGCTTACAGTCAATCCTGTGCATTTATCATTAACACAAACGGTTTCATTCAGTGCCTCTGAAACCCCTCTGGAGTCATCTTCCACTAATCTCCTGTGGCAAAAGGGAAAAGAAACATAGTTAACTACTGCCACACTATCATTGAACATTCACAGATGAAAATATAAGCAGTAATTGAATTTATGGAGAACAAGAAAGTCCAAGCAGTGTATAGAAAAGAATAAACCTGTGGAGCATCAGTTCCAATTGCCCATCCACAATACTTGCTCCCCCAACAGACCGGTCCACTAAGATGGAGAGCTCTGAACTATGATCTTTCATATAAATTCCAAGGTTAATCTGAATGGAGAGTGAAAAATACTTCATAAATTCAGCACTTAAGAAGACTATTTAGATAGACACATTTATTATCCATATGTGGCAACTTCAAATTGGTATCTGTGAACAGTCCAGTATCAGATGAAGGTTAACTTATTGGTATGTTGCATATATTATGGTGCTGTCTTAGCTAGGACAAGGCATTTTACTTCTTCTTGATCTGCTACTTCTCTGTTAACTCTTCAAGTGACAAGACCCATTTAAGATTAAAAATTTGAAAAAAAAAATTGAAAATTGGTTCATGAGAAAAAGATTTTTTAATAAATTATTACAACTATCGTAACTGAAGAGCAAACATACAGGATAATAATTTCCTGCAACAGGTTGATGCACTTGGAGGTCCCAGTCTTTCCTGTAGTCTCGAATCTGCAGAGCAACAAAAGCTATTAAGAGTTAAGACACATACGCAACCACACGGTCACACATTCCTAGCAAAAATGTTCCAGAGCAAGGAAGCGAGGTACCCTTTCTAGGAAATCACGCCCACTTGAATCTGTATAGAATGTTTTGTTGTTCTTTAGAGTAGTTGTGATCTTCGTTACCACCTCTTTGCCAATTCCATCATCAATGGGTATTGGCCCCACCTGAAATTGAAAAAATTTTAATCAAATAATATTTCCTATGTAATCAATGGATTCTCAATGACACTGTTTAAGATGGGAACTTATCCACTTACAACGAACTCAACCTCAGCATGTTCTTTCCCCTTGTACAGCCTGGTTATCTGTTTATAACGCAAAAGGGATAGTTATACATGTTATCTGCATCAAGATTTCTCAAAGTTCTGACATCAGAATTCTAGGAGAAAATGCAGGGCAAGCTTATGTCTCCACAGCTCTATCATGTGAAGCGCAAACCAGCCAAGCAGTTAAGGCCTCATAGTGTAAGCAAGGGGCACACCTGATATATCCATGAACTGACTCTATGATGCATTTCATCTAGTAAAGGTCCCCGCAAAACAGTGAAAGCAATCTGAAATAACCCAACTCCTTCAGTTGCTTGTTTGGCAGTGATTATGAGTAAGTTAAATCTTTAATCAAGTACTCGAGAGAGGATCATGTATACCTGTCCTTTGGAGTTTATGGGGTATGAACCATTTGGGCGGAAGATGTATGCTCCAGAGGCCTTGAACAAGTTAATTTAAACCCAATAGTATAAGATGCCCAACATGTAACCACACAGCAATAATGGCCAGAGCATGCTATAACGGGGGAAGCACAATACCTGAAGATCCTTGCTTCCATCATCCCCAGCGTAATAGCTATATGATTGCTCCACAGATGCTTTAATCTTTTCAGAGATGAAACTATATCTATAAGTTCTTGGCAGTAAAATAAATTGTCCAACCAAATCTGCTATTGGGGGATATGCATAAAAACTGTGCTAATCTTACATACCGAGGATCTGCTATTTCTATACTGAGTGAGCCTTCCTTCTTTCCCAGAATATATTAGTGTCAAGTTCCCCGGCCCTATTTCAATAGTGTCATATTCAGTCGCCCGTGTCTTGTGCACTGTTTGCCCCTCTGAAATAACAGCTGAATACATAAGTTAAGCAAAAATGAATATGAAACAAGTTTACTTCACAAATTCTTTTCTAGAAAGGGATTCCAAATGCCGCAATTGCCAATCTTACCTGTATGTTTGGAAGTTGAGTTGCCTGTGTAAACTATGTAGGTGCTGTAACCAAGAGGGGGTACAGATGCTGAAAATGCTAGCCAATAGTTGGGGGTCACATTTGGAGAGCTCCCCAAATATGCCGCAGAATAATAGTTCCTTGTGCTAATTGAGGCATCCAGCAGAGGCAAGAGCTGTGATTCAATTTCGTTTCCTTCAGAATCCTTGACATTAACATTTTCGCTAATAACCTGTATCAAGTTAGGTGTGTTAGGCCTTACAAAATTGTAATTGCTACAAAGTACCTTTGACAAAGGATACAAGCAGACTGCAGTGCAGCGTGATGGACAAGCATGTTTACACATACGCATACATGAAAACAGATACATACATGTGGGGAAGAGGTGTGTGAATCTGAATTCCCTTTATTTATGAAAAATGAGGCAGCAAAGGCAATTGAAAATCAGATGTTTACATCGCATTTTCAAACAGCTTGCTTGCTAAAGACCATTAAATTGGGTGAAACAAAAGCACTCACAGGAATTCTTATAATATCCTCTCTTTTCCATCCCAAAGAATTGTAGACAACCACCACCTGTGGAGAAGGATCCATCAAGGAAACTTTAAGCTTCCAAAAGAATTAGAAAAATAAATTCATCCATGTTCTCCTTACCAGACTTTTCCCATTTGACAAATCAATTTCTGAAGCAGGACAGTAGCTTATATTCAGCAGAGGACACTGTAACCGTAAAATGAAAGAAGTAATTAACAGAAAAATCCATAAATTAATGTACCAATTTCTTATATTGAAAATGAAAATGAGGGTCTTAGTTATATTAATACAAGCTAAAAAAATGCTTTATGTGACATTGATATATAAAGTGAAATTAGAATTAGAATTTTGCCTGTTGAAACATGTTTGTTGTGTTTGTGCAACCAGATTCTAGTTTTTTCTCTGCTATGCAGGATAATGCTGCTCCAACTACCTTCTCAGCCTGGAAGAAATATAAATAGACTTCAAGTAGTTGAAGTGAGTGTAATGACATAACCTGTCAAGAGGATACTGGACAAAATAAAAGATAAACCTCCTTGTATCCTATTGACAGCCGTTTTGCATAATCATCAGCTACATGCTGCTTCTCTGTGCCAGAAACTGCATCATGATGCTGAACAATTGCTAATGCATCTGCAAGAGAATCTGTATTTGAACCTGCTTTACTCCTTCCTTTAAAAAACTCTAATTGCCTTGCTGCCTGGTTTCCAAGTGTACTGTTAGCATCATTTATTCAAAATTATGCCCAGATCTAATCACATAAATCTTACCAAATAGTAAACACTCATTGTTCTAACATAGCCTTTGAGGGCAGGTCTACTTGTAAAATATCCAGTCCAATAAGCATTTACGTCATCTGCATATCTGATATTTTCAACAGTCAAACTATAACAGTTTCAAGAGAGGTGGCTAAATGTTGAAAGATGCAATTTTTTTTATCTTTGCTCTTACGGGAAATAGTCATCAGTCTTGAGAGGCCAGGACTCATTGGCTGCATATTTTGCATCAGTATATATTGACGGTGTTGAGTAGAAGGCATTCACACGACCGTCCTGCAAAAAACTCAGTCCAGTACTTCCATTAATATTGCAAATTACAGCGAGGACAAAAACATAAAGATTCCTCTAAGTAACTGCAAATTATGCAAGGAAATTGAGTAAATGAGGGAAATCACTTTTCCAATGAAAACTCAAACTATGGAAGGTAATGTGCAATGGATATGAACTTGCCAGAAAGCTCAATCAATAAGCAGAATGTTTAATTCACAATTCTTACTAAAAATGAAGTAGAATCAAGTGTGAAAATTTTCCACTTGAAGAATCAACAGCACAACAACATGCTTATTTTGCAATCAAATGCAGCATCGGACCATTCAACATCTCTTAAATCATAATCTGAGGGATACTAACTTGATTCACATAATGAATAAACTTGTCCATCTGCCTGAACCACGTGTGAGCGTACTGGTATTTAAAATCTGTCCCCATAGTCCACATGATGTGATTTGTTCGAGTTACGTTGGCCTGAAAAAGAGAAGATGAAGAGCAGCTGTGGTATGCTTTTTTTACATACTTTTTTTTTTCTTTGAATATCACTCGGCACAATCTCTCTCTCGCTTTAGCTTGTACATCCAATACACATCGAAATAACATCGACGGAGTAAAATGAAAATTGCAAGATAGATTTGAATTGTAGTGAGTAAGTTGACATCACAATCTTACTTGAGCTATTGCAGCAGATACAAAATCATTCACACGATCAGGAACATTGTAGTCGAACAAATTGATGTTATCCTTCAAGTCAACAGAAAAAATGTATTCACTCAGTGAACAAATATGAATCAGCTAAATGCCAAATACGCTAAACCACACTTATTTACCTGGACAATGGGGGATGGATCATCAACTTCGAAATAGAAGTTGTCACTTGGAGGTTCATAATTCTTAGGGAATGCACCTGCAAATATCTAAAGAGAGGAACTTGGTGTGAGAATACAGATGGTGTACTCGAATAACAAAAATTGGATCACTAGGTGAAATTTCAACAGAATTACAAATAAGCTAAACATGTCACCTCGCCCTTTTCTCTCATATCGTTGGCTTGATTGCATCATAAATAACTACGAAATACTTAAAAAGAATTAACCTGTGCAGAAGAACCTAGACTTTTAGAGCCACGCCACACAACCTCAAGACTCTTCTCGTCCTTCCTTTTGGCCCTGTCTTGATAATCGATTCGAGCAAAAAAAAAAGAGACAAACCCAACCTGCACCAACAACAGAATGTATTAGGATATAATGTATACAAAGATAACAAGCGATCTTCTGTTTGTAAATTAACTCCATAGTGAATGGCCTTATATCTCAACCAGCATCATTTGCTGCTGAACAATAGCAAATATGTTTATTGGGAAGTTGGCAATGGTACCTCTGCCCCCAATAGGTACGCCTGAACTGCAGAATGTCCAAATGGATCAATTTGCCAACCAATTCTTGGTGTGACATTAAATACTTCTTTGATAAACCGATGCCCTAAAGTTGTTTGATCAATCATGTCAATATAGTGTGCAGTTGCTTCATCATGCATACACATGCCCCCATTTCTGAAAATAGAAAAATCGAATCCACAGCTTACATATAAATGACAAAACTAAAGAAATTTCCAATACCCTCACATCAAGCTGAAGAAAACAGATTGATCTGAGTTTCCACTTTTACTAGCCGGTAGGCTATTGAAGTAACAAAATATTAAATATATATGATGTATGCAAAGTCTACAAGATATTGAATAGGATATATGAGCTCTCTGCTGAAATCAGTTAATTTACCAAAAAAAAAAAGGAGGAATGGAAAATATTGGTGGAGAAGTTCTGAAACATACATCAACTCCAGTTGACCCGAGCTGACAAGCTTTTTGACTATATTTTGAACCTCCTCACTCTGCTCATTCCACCAACGCTGGAAAAATGCCTAAGAAAGCATATTTTGCAGATTTGCTTAGTTGATATTTCAAGAAAATCGGAAACTATATGGCTCGTATTATATAATAGAAACCTGTTCAACATATATGAACTTGCGATTCTTGTCTGCCAACAACGCTGGCACTAAAGAATCCAGTACATTTTGGACACATGCTCCCTGTAAAACCATTCATCAAATCAGAAACTAAAGACATGAATAGTCTTTAACCAACCAAATTACAAAGAAAAAACATACCTGAAGGGAATTGTTAGATCCAACATAGTACTGATCAATAGTCTTTAGCCAGCCAACATCATCATGTGTGTGAGGCACCAAGTGAACATTGATCTTCCCGGGAACAATTCCTGCAGTTGTATTATAAACCCTGTACTTCGATTCCACACTCAAACACAAAATGTTTAATAACAAGAACAAGAAACATGCTTGAATTGCCATTCTGAAAGCTGAAAAAAAAAAAATCACAAGACTAATGCATTGACGTCAACCAGGATTATCTAAATTTCTTTTCTGTCGGTGTGCTTATTATCTTGATCAAGTGGAAAAATTTAGCAGGTAAATAAAGAACAAGATATCACTTTCAAGAGCATTGGCGGACCCAGCATAGGTAGGGGTGCAAAGTTCTAATTTTTTTTCGTACGACAAAAATCCTATATATATTAATCTTATTTTACAAGAAATAATAGGGGCGCAATAATCAAATGTTAGGGGGCAGAAGTATAAATTTGAAGAGAGCTTAATGGATTTTGGTTGGTTTAGGGGGCAATAGCCCCTGCTTGCCCCCTTGGTTCCGCCACTTGAATCAAGAGTAAAATAATTGAAGCTTTTCTGTTTATAAACAAATCTGTAGATTATTATAATGAGCAAGAAGATATTCAGATAAGATATTTTGTATGCATCTGTGCAGCTCAATTGCTGCAGTCCTTTTGAAGATACCAAGGCCAATAAATTGTCATTAATTATTGACTCAAACCATGACTCTTGGCTGGTCTGAGTTTTTTCGGTCATTTCCCGCAGTCAACTGCAGAGTAACTATACAGTGTATTTGAATGTTAGTTTCGATTAAAAAGCCGCCACCGGCCACTACTTCGCGCCACAATAGAAAGTTACTGTTAACATGGAACAATAATTGATCTAACGGAAATGATAGGTGTCTCACAGGAGTTAAAGTGGTAATTTTGTTTGGTGTCTCGAGTATTACGCCGAGACACCGATCATTTTCGTTAATTTAATTAATCACTATTTTTTTACTCTAATATTTCAATTTTATTCGCATAAACATCAATTAGTAGAAGAGACTAATTAAAGAAGGGAGTTTGATTAAAAGTGGGACCCACAGGAATCAGGAAGAGTGATAACTCATCTTATCCAGTATCCACAGAACGATAAAATATCGAAACACTACTACCTACCTATTACCTCTTTAATCTCCACGTAGACAGACTCTCCTCGCCGGCCGGAGAGAGAAAAGCGACTAAAAATGTCTTATACGTCGTCGTTTTTAGCTCCAACCACATTCCACACCAACAAACCTAGATTCTCTCCGTTTTCTCCTAAGCTGAAAACAATTAGGACTGTAACTGTATCCGCCATTCCGCATTTCACCACCGCATCCGCCACCGACTTCTTCTCGCTCGACGGCACTACGCTCGCCGTCATCGGAGGAGGATCCGTTGCTGCTTTGGCTGCTGCTGCACTGTCCCTCACAGACCCCGAGCGCCGGCGGAAGCTGCAAGCGGAGGAAGTCGGAGGCGATGATAAGGAGGTGGTGAAAGAGTACTTCAATAGCACAGGGTTCCAGCGGTGGAAGAAGATTTATGGCGAAACAGATGATGTCAATAAAGTTCAGCGCGACATTAGGTTGGGCCATTCGATGACAGTGGAGAACACATTGCAAATGCTGAAAGACGAAGGCTCGCTCCAAGGAGTAACCGTCTGCGACGCCGGTTGTGGCACCGGAAGCCTCTCTATTCCGTTGGCGAAAGAAGGAGCGATTGTTTCCGCTAGCGATATCTCCGCTGCTATGGTGGCTGAGGCCGAGAAGAATGTAAACAAACAATCAATAAATCTGTTTGTTTCAGATTCAATTTTCGCAATAATTTCAAATTTATGGATTTTAAATTAATGAAATTATATTTGCAGGCGAAAGAGCAGCTACAATTGGATAGTGAAAATGCAACCACAGTGTTGCCTAAATTTGAAGTGAAGGATTTAGAGAGCTTAGATGGCAAGTATGATACAGTGATTTGCTTAGATGTGTTGATACATTATCCACAGAGTAAAGCAGATGAGATGATTGCTCATCTTTCATCATTAGCAGAGAACCGTTTGATTTTAAGTTTTGCACCTAAAACATTTTATTATAATCTGTTAAAGAGAATAGGAGAGCTGTTTCCAGGGCCTTCCAAGGCAACGAGAGCATATCTACATTCAGAGGCTGATGTAGAGAGAGCATTGAAGAAGGTTGGGTGGAGGATAAGTAAAAGAGGACTCATCACTACCCAATTCTACTTTGCTAGACTTGTTGAAGCTGTTCCTGCCTAATAGGAAAAACAGGTTAGATTTGAATTTTTTTGTAAAATAGTACGAATTTCCCCAGTTATATTGCTAGTGTATGCCTGTGATTTATGTATCTTAGTGTTTTTTTTTTTTTTTTCTTCTTCTGAACGAGATGAATTTATCATTCATTGCAAAGGAAGCAAAGCAAGGCATAGTCTTACACAGCCCTAAACAGGTTGACAACATCCAACCTTACCAACCAATAGAACAGCTAAAAACCACTAAAACAACTAATTAAAACCATTACTAGCTTAGGGATCCTAATGTTAAGGACCACTTTAAGTCGACTTGTCATTTCTTCCTCTACTGAGGAGGGAGGACAAAGCCAAACCAGTGAAGGTAAATGATTTCTAACAGAAAAACTAAACTAAAGAAAGCAAACTAGGAGGCAAGTCATAAGAAAGAAGTCAGTAGCCTTAATAGGAAAAGCCAAACTGGAGAGTTATGTTATGACTTCGCTTGCCCCCAGACAAACCAAAAAACAAACACAAAAAGAGTAAGACATCTCCCAAGCTCAGCTCACATATGATGAGGCTTGCTGGATCATTGCAGCCTCTGGACTTTGAAGACTCTCGGCATTTTTTTAAATCTGATCCTTCTTCTGTATTGAGACAACCACATGAGTGACATGACCTATGATCCAGATCTTTAATTTCACAGCACTTAAGTTCGGCCACCATAAGGAAGGTGAGTTAAAATTTTCACTACACTAGAGAAGATCCCTTCCAAAAACTGCATAAACAACAACAAAGATGAGATAAAACTTCAGATCTATAATTATAAAGCAAAAAGAGAAGGTGGGGAGGTATTTTTTGGATAAAAATGGCCAAATCCCCCCCTCCTCTCCCCCCCAAAAATAAAAAGAAACTCACGAGGAAGAAGAAGAACAGTGACAGAGAAAGCAAAGAGAGAAAAAGCTATCAAAAGCTATCTATGCTAATACCATTATCTTAGTGTATATTAGATGGATATGTATCTATAACATCTAATGCACCTTGGCAAAGTTTTGTGGGTCATCTTTAACTTCCATTATTGTCCTGGTTATCAATTCAGGACAGTTGCCTCTTTTGATCCCTTTTTTTGGCGTCAACTTTATGCTTGCCATTTGGGGTGCAAAATTATCTGTTGAAATGTAATGCAACCTGTTGATCATAGTTTGGTTGGATCAAGTCATTCTAGTCGATTGTTCAATGCCGAGATATCACTTGTCTTATTGGTTTATTAAATGGAGCAGAAGCCAGTAGCTGGTTTGATATGTAGCAATTGGTTCTATGTTGATTTGTTTATTAATTTACCAGTAATACTTACTAGACAATCTGTGAGTCTATGGAGAACTCCAAGCTACCATTGTGCTTCTTTCTTTGTCACTTGTCCAGTTTCAAGTTATGCTGTCTGTGGGGTTTTAACATGTTGTTCCTCTCTATAAAACTTGTTACACCTGACTCACAGGCCTTTCCTTTCAATAGGGAATGGTTCAGTTCCAAAACCCGAGCATACTTCTAAGTCCCACAGTACGTGAATCATTGATGCACCACCAGAAGATGTCCACAAATGTTACCTCCATCTAGTTCCTCTTTTTTGGGTCGGATACAATCCATTTGAAACAAACTCACATTGGAGAGTTTACAACAATATTAGTAGCTATCAACAATGATTACTACAATTGCTACAAGCTATAACAACTTACAATTACAAATTATTATTATTTCAAGCTATAACAACTAAAGCATATAAATATAATTATATAAAGCTATATATATATATATAATCCTAAGAAATAAATTCTCCCTTAGAATTCGAAACTGGGACCTCAGCCTAGACCAATTGGTCTAGGTCTCTTGATATGTAACACAAGCAGCTCAACTCATTCATTTGTGGCAAAAAAGTCACCATAAACAGATTAGAACTACCATAAAGTCATAAGGATACTAAAACTTCACAAAGATAAATTAGTAATAACTGCACCACAAACACCTGCAACCCCACCTATAAACTATGTCAAGCAACTTAGGGCTCCATAGCCCCTATCTCATTCACTAGTCGGCAATGATAAGTGCTCTTACGAAAGAACAATCCGCGGAGCGATTGATACAGGTGACAGTGTTATTGGTCCTATACTAGCTCCACAAATCCAAAAATGCCTGTCAATCATCAGCACTAGCAACATTGCACCACACCAATATTCCAATTTCAGCAAAAAGTTATTAGCGAGCAATCTGAGCTTTATTAACACCTTGGTCCAAAATATTCGCTAAAACTATTTCGGATAAGGGGTTTAAAAAAATACTCTTTCAGAGGTGTGTAATTGCAAGTTGAAGTTTGTAAGTTTGCTAAAATGTTTTTTAATATAATGTAGCATATGTGTTTTTAAATTTTTATTTTTATATAGATGCAAGTTTTCTTGAAATGGTATTTAAAAAAATAATAGCTTATCATAATATAAAATTTATTTTTTCTACAATTAGTCTAATTTAAAATCAAAATTTTTTATAACTATATATAATGTAATTTTAGAAAGGTTTAGAGATTTAACTGTTATACACCATTTATTAAAAAAAAAAAAAAAACATTTTAATTTTTTATAATTATTTATACATAATTAATTGTTTTGTAAATTGTAATTATCATATGCGCCAAATTCAACCAGAGCTGGGTCATCAGTCACCCCATTCATTCCTGCACAATTCTTGCGCAACTGGCTTCCCGCTTTCTACTTGTTTACATAAAGCGGAGGACCGTATATGATTGAACCCTAGATTGAAAAATGGAAACACATGGAAGCGATGCGGAAAGAGAAGAAGACGATTCACTTAGCGAAGTGCTTCGTGACCGATTCAGGCTCTCCACCATCTCCATCGCCGAAGCTGAAGGTTCAAATTTCTTGCACCGACACTCGTTTTCTTAGTTTTCATTTTCTGTAAAATTTTAAATGATTTCTTTCGAAACAGCAAAGAAAATTGGAATGGACGTATCTGCACCAATAGTTGCTTGCATTGCCGATTTAGCCATTAAGTTTACAGGTGAATTCTTGAGCTCAGCCTGTTGTTTCTAGCTATTCGTTTCTATTATTTACATTTATATTCTTAACGAATTTGGCATGTGTCATTTGGCCAATTCTTGAGTACATTTTGTTGGAAATTGGGATTTTTGTGGAAATTAATTTTGATTTTGTTTAGATAGTTTAATTATGTCTTTGAATTTACCTAGGATTCTGGTGTGGTTTGGGTTACATGGGGTCAGCACGCATTTACAAATTTGTCCTGTGTCATGTCACTCTGTGCTTGTGTTTTGTATAATTCAAAAAAAATTAAGGCATTTGATAGCTGTATTAGAATTCTTTCGCGTTGCTTTGATTAAGCTTTAACCAAATGATTTCCCTTTTCAAAATCAGGACAACTGGCAAAGGACCTTGTGCTCTTTGCTCGGCATGCTGGTCGTAAAACTGTCACCATGGATGATGTCATACTTTGTGGTAAGTTTTCTTAAGTCATTTCAGTTTGCACTGAGCCATCATTCCAAATGAGTAACACTGCATGATATTGTTGAGTTTCTTTTTTTCAACTGATCACACCATCATAAGGTTTTACCAAGTTATGTGATCTATTTTCTTGTGCTATTACTATATGACCAATGGAGGATCTTTAGAGAAAAATTGCCTCTCCAAGCGAAACCATTTTCACAGTTTCGCTTTCTCTCTCTGTATCCCTTTGTTTTCGCTGAAGATATTTAGAATAAGCGTGGAGAGAGGCCGAATCATTTTCTTGCCATTTCTTTAGTATTTGGAAAAACACGTTACTTTGATTGCTTATGCCTCTTCTTTGGTTGCAGCTCACAGAAATGAACATGTAGCTGCCTCTCTGAGGTCCTTCTCTAATGATCTGAAAGCAAAAGAACCCCAGTCTGAGAGAAAAAGGAAGAAAATGTCCAAAAAAGAAGACAAAGCTCCTACCAGTGCAGTACATATTCATGATCTTTCACAATAGTATGACATCCCAATTTTGATAAAATTGTGCCTTGTCTCATTCTAGTTGTCAAATGAAAAGGCACATAACTGTATCTAGACTTGATGGTATTAAACTTGAAGCAATTAATTAACACTTTCCATTAGTCTTCTCTATGGTCAAGAGCCTCATTGGATCTCCGCGTTAGAACATCAGCTTGCAAAAGACTGCAAATGTAAACCTCTGCTGCAGTAGCTTTCCCAGCAGGCCAAGTCATTTGCTTTTAGTCTTCGTATTTATTTTGCAGCATCGAGTTAAGCTGACATGGATCTTCTTGCCCATTGACCTAGTGGCTAGTGCCATGATGCCAGAGGATAGGAGACTCGGAATTACTCAGTAGTATAGTTATACACTTATACTGAAGGGATCTTGGCATCTCGCAATCTAAAAGCGAATAACTTGGTTTGGAATTATAAACAGTCAGGTCCAAATTGATGCCGGGAAATCCACCTTAGGCCATCTTCAAATTTGGGCCAGTTCCATGTTTCATAAATAGTCCTTCGCGTTCGGCCCATTTCACATCTAATTTCTTTCTAAGACCCATTCCTGCTTTGGACTGATGCAGACTATGGGATCAAGATTGAGCATAATACCCATCATGAAAAGGAAAAGTAAAAGGAAAAGGAAAAGGAAAATTAACTTGTTTTTCTTTTACTAAAAGAGAAATTCTTAATATATATATTGTTTTAAGTGTAAAATACTTATAATATATCAATAATTTAATGTAGCTAAGAATCTCCTTTTACTAAATGTAAAATTAAATTTTTATTTATTGTTAAAAAAAATTATATTTTTATTTTTTTGAGAAGAAACAAAATGGTATTTTTGAATTGAAAAATGAAGAGTTTTACCATGTGGTAAATTGATTGTGAAACTGTTACTTGACTATTGAGGGACTCAAATCAAAATGACAAGACCCAGGTAAATCAATTTGCAACTGATTTTTAAACAGCAATATATGGCAGTATGTGCACCTCAGTCCGAAATAAAAAAACTTGAAACTAAAAGGAGAGGTAGGAAGGACTAAGGAGTTGGTAGGTAGCTAGGGACAGGGTATCAGGATTAGATAGGAAGAAGAGTGAAGAGGAAACTGAGTTTGCTTTTGGCAGGATCTTCAAAAGGTCAGAGAGAAGACAATTTGGTAAAAAAAGAAAGTCACTTTCTTTTAGCACTTGTTCTCACTTCTCAGTTGCATTATTACAGTACTCTTTCAAGTTTCAACTGCTACAAGACGCGCCTAAAACATTAACAATAAAAAATAATAATATGGCTGATGAGCAAATCAGCTGTCAAAAGCATTTCTTTTGTAATTGTAAATCTGAATAGAAACCCACACGCGCACATGAAGTGGGTGTGGTGTGGGGTTGTTGCATTTGCGTACATCATATATGTACGTACTCTTCTGCTTCTTTTGCTCTTTTATAGCCCTGTATGACAGCATTTTTTTGTTTATTTTTTCTTTTAAATTTTTTACTTTTCTATTCACGATTATATGGACTAGCTAGAAATATATATATAATTATTAGTAGTTAGTGGGTAGTTAAAAAAAGGCTATATTATATCGAAATGGTCGCCACACTCACAAACCTACGAGACTATATTAATTGTTTTGGTTTAAATGATGTTTTAAATTTAAATCATGTATCATGAAATCACAATAAATCAATTGTTAAAATAAATATATTCATAACGAATTAGACTAGTTATAATCTAATAAAATTTAAACGCGGTGGTTTAAAAAAAAGGTAAAGGTGTATTTTCATCCCTAATATTTATATTTTATACCGAATAGTACATATATTATTTACTTTTTTTGGACCATCTAAACATAAAATTAAGTTTTTGTTGTAATTTTTCCCCCTCTTATAACGTAACAAAGGTAAATTGATAGTGTTAACATTGATTGAATAGTTCTTATGTGAATTGAACTAGTTAAAATAACGAGGCAAGACAACCTCTGTGACACCCAAAATCATAACCAAACACGTGGTTAAATACAAATACGCACACGTGGCATAGAATAATAGTACATATGGCATAAGAGATACTTTCAATTGACAAAGTACTTTTGTATATACCATAACTCAAATGTCATACATGTTCAGTATTATACACATGTCCGACTAGTATTACATAAGAGTACTAAACATAAAGCCACACAAAATGCCAAAAGATATGCAGGAGGAAGGTCGGGTACACCACAACTCGTTTCGGCCCACCTATAGACTTAGACACAACCTTCAAGCTATTAGCCTAATCAAGACCTGAGAATATAAAATAGCAAAGGGGTGAGCTTGCAACTCAATAAGCAACTACGAAATACAGTTGCACACATACACCAAAAACATCAGAAATTAGCCTTAAAGAAGCACATCATCATATAGGTAAAGTAATATAATAATGAATATGAAGTTACAATACCATAGGCACTACGTTGAGTGCGTACGGAAAACCAAATGAAAAAGGAGTAAGTGAGCACTAAAATATTAAGCTCAATTGGAGAATCTTTAAGGTATACTCAACTAAATCTCAAAACATAAAATTGTAGATGACTCTTTAAAGTTTCTCTAGCATCAAACCATGCTTCATTTGGAGCTCTGTAGCTCGAGTTATGGTCAAAACATTTCCCAGGCTATGTCAGAAGACTGGCGCTCGCCAGACCACTAGCGATCGCCAGTGGTCCATTTTGGTTTAGAGGACTGGCGAGCGCCAGTGGCCCTGCCTGCCAGCACTGAGTGGTGATCGCCAGTCACTGCCACTGCCAAAACTGGACCCAAAACAAGTCTACTTCTTAACCTAGAAAAATCCAAAGCAAAGCAATCCAATCCACACTTGATTATAACTTAATTCAAGCCAAAATAATACAAGCTAAACCACACCAACTCCTCAACAACACATAATGTCAATCAATCACAATTTAAGAGCATCCACATCCATCATCTATATTAGAACATTCTACCAACACATTTAATCTCATTCATAAGCATAAAGTTAAAGAGATGAATGTTCAATGCATGTGTTAGTATCCATATATCTTTTCCTCACACATAACCTTATAATTAGCTTCATAGCTATTTTGCCTCACAATTTCATTTTCATTTAAATGTCCATTAGTGAAACTATCCGCCCGGCTCAGTTTCACTTGGGTAGTTATTCGTCCGGCTCAGCTTGCCCATCTCATACAATATTTTTATCTCGCTCAAATGGCCATTAGTAAGACCATCTGCCCAGCTCAGTCTTACTTGGGTAGCTATATGCCCGGCTCAACTTGCCCATTTTACAATCACACAATCCTCACTTCCTCATATATTTCACTTTCAAGTGAAATGTCATACAAACCACACAACACCATAAAATTCCATTCATTCCATCTCAACGAGCCATTATAATAACCATTCATTAATATACCATCATTTAATCATATCCAAATCATATTTCAAATGCATAAAGGGTGGACTCATTCCATATCACATTCACCAATTCATATACACATTCAGTTCTATTTAAGAAATACACCACAATACACACAAAACATGAGCATATGTCTACAATGTGTATTCATAGGTACTTACCTCCAAATGCTTCCACTCCAAAAAGAGTATTTCCTTCAATTTTGAGTGCTTTCCTTTCATTTGTCAACTCCTACATATAATCATCCATCAAATTCACAAATAAGTATAGTAATTCACCATAAGCTTACAAAGTGCATAAATTGCTCAAAATTCAATAAGACTTAGACACACACACACAAGTCCAATAATCCTAAAATTGATACTAAAGCTAGGGTTATGTGTCAATAACAAATTACAATTAGGATATGTGTGGAATAAATTATGGAGTTTACAATCCAACCGGCCAAAACAGGGCACTCACAGGAGCAAGAAAATGTCCGGCCCTATTGACCCCTTAAAATGATAAAACCATATCAAACTCAAAACATAAAAAATGTAAAGAACTCTCTGAAGTTTTCAGAGAGTCTAACCTTACTACGAAGCTCAAGATATGGCTATAGAAAAAGGACTGAAAAACAGAGAGGCAAAATCCAAAAATGACAACATTCACAACTCAACCAAACCAAATCAAAATATAATTAAAGCTTACCAATTAAGCTCCAATTGAAATAGACCTTCTATTACCTCCCAAATTCTAAATTCAATAAGATCAAACTCTCTCCAAAATCAAGAACACTCTATTCTCTACTCTCTCAATTATGTACACTATCCACTCAACAATACACATACAATATAATATACACCACACACATCAACCAATCAAAACCCAATAATTTAACCCAAAAGTCTACTTAAATCATTACCAGACCAACAAATAAATAAATGCATATTTATCTCCTACACAACTATTATAATATTACTTATATAATAATCAAATATCACAATAATTACATCTAAGCCCCTTAATGAACTGGATATATTTCACTATGCCCCCAAAACTTCCTAATTGTCTTTGTAACTAAGTCCTTATCTACCAATAATACATTCCTACACTTG
>CATIWO010080216.1:0-36502 GCA_949673435.1 Macaranga tanarius | reverse complement strand
GTATTTATCTATATAATGAAAATTATATGTTTTTATAGTTATAACACATAAAACAAAATTTAGCTTATTGAATTTATTTTATAATGAAAGAGTGACTTTTACAATAACAGCCATTGGAATCAGTTGATATAGGTTGTTTTTACGTAAGCAACATTTTTAAGTTTAAGTATGATATATTTTTAGGAAACTTTTACCATTCTTATAGTTCTATCTGAATTGAACTAAATTAGTTAGAGTTTTATGAACTCTAAATACCAATTCTTCATACTAAAAAATAAGTGTCTTTCACTAATTAAAAACAATAATAAACTTCAAAATATTAGTTAACTATGTGTTCGATGTTGCACTCTGTAGCACCTATAGTTTTTTGACTATATTTTAATTTAATTCCTCACATTGTAAAATAAGATTCAATTTCCTATATTTTATTTTTGGGTTTTGATTGAAACTAAAAAGCAAACAAGGGCCTAATTGAAATATTTAAGATAAATATAAGGAAATCTTGATAACTTTGATAGTTTTCTTTATTTCTTACATTGTGTTACCAATTTACATGATGACACTGCCCAATCATTGGAGGTTTCCAGGTAAGTTGATCGCTTCCACGTCAGCTTCGTTTCCACTACGTTTCTAGTTTCTACTACTGCGTTATCCACTATAGAATCTATTGTCCTACTCATCTATCCCTTAATCCACTAATCACGAAACACCTGAAATCTATGAGCGCCTCAAAGGACAAAGAGCTTTATGGTCAAGCATGCACTCGAATGTACATGATTGCAACTTATCAAATACAAGTTGAACAAGACTTCCGTCTGCCAGCTGTGAATGAGAGTAACTGTTGCGGGTCTTCGAAGCCTAATGTGATCATGCATTTTTGTTTTGTCCACGCGAGCCTCCCGCTCGTGTACGTCTTATTCTCCTTTTGGGTTGAAATTTACTTTTGGTCTAATTTAGTTATTTAGAGTTTAGAAATTCAATTCAATTAGTAATTGAAGTATTTAAATTTTTTATTTGAATCTGACTTATTTATTTTTTAAAAATTTTAAATACATATTTATCTATTTAAAGATTAATTTAAAAAATAAAAAATAAAACTACTTGTCAGCAGAACCTGCAAAAATTAAGCTATTCGATTTGACCTACAAGTTTTAATAGTATAATTGTTGAATTATATTGCTTTAATATAATTTTCAGCATTCGTGCCAATGTTGTTATCTAAATAATTTTGAGTATGTCTATAAGAAAAGTAATCAGATTGCTCGTATATTGGTTCAATGGCCTACTCACCTTAATGATGTTTCTATTCTTAAGAAAGATTATCATGCATCTATAGGTAGCATTGTATTAAATGAATTATGTTCTTCTTTTATGCTTTAATGATATTCTCAAAAAAAAAATTAATTAATTTAAAATTTAACTTTTAATCTTATCTCAATTCCTAAAATTTAAAATTAAAACTATGAATTTAAATTATATATTTAAAAAACTAAAAATGTTATCTTAATAAAATAAATGTTAAATTTGAAAATATCAAATCTCTAATTTAAATTAATATTTTTGAACCAAATCTCTAATTTTTATTTACAAGCTATTTTTTTAATCAATTTACAAGCTAATATTAAAAAATTAAAATTATTAATCAAAAAATTATAATTAAAATTATTAAGCAACAGTGAACTTTATTATTTAAAAAATAATAAAAAATTATGTGTCAAAATATTATATTAAACTACTCAGTTATAAGATACAATTCAAATATGTTATATTTAAAAAATTAAAAAATTATATATATATATATTCTTACTTAATATATTCAACAACTGAATTTATAACACAAAAAATATTTATCTCATTCTTATTTATTAGGTGTAAAATATTTTAATAATATATCACAAATCCTATTATAACTTATTATGTGCCTGCGCGTGGGTTGTGGCGTTGTGCTTTAGTGGAATGTTTTTGTCTTCATCGAATCATGTCAAATTTGGAGTTATTATACTCCACGGTGCGGTTTTTGTGGCCTTACATTGCAGATGAGATGCGGACCAGTAGCTGTAACTCTTGAGCGGGCAACTAATTAAATTGGATCAAAAATAAATTAAACTATTTAAGTTAATCCGATTTAAATTAAAATGAATAATTTAACCTTTTAATTTTTAAAAAATCAGTTTATAATTTTATTCCAGTTTTCAGGATAAATCAAATTAAACTGTAAATGGTTATATTATTTTTTAATTAATTGATAATATATTTATTAACTGAAAAATTATGTTTAACTTTTCTGATAAATTAAACAACCAATTTGATATCAAATATTATCCTAATAAAAATTTAAATTTCTATTTATTTTATTATTTATTCAAAATCTTTTAAAATTTCTATTTATTTACTTTATTGTTATTCATCTAATACTTGATTAAGATATGTACTAATTAAATTTTTTTTGAATCTGTACTAATTTAGAATTTAATTAAAATGTTTATATGCTTATATTTTATGTATTGTATATTTATATTTAAAAATTTTAGAATGAAATATTATTATTTAATTTATTCAATTTAATATTTCGGAATAAATATATTAAATTTCCCTAGCAATGAGACATGAAATTTTTTTTATGCGACATGACCAGCTTTGCTTGATAGGGATATCATTGTAATTTGAGACAGATGAAGATACAAAACATCATTTTAGCTTTTCAAGTAAAAAAATATTTTTGGAATCTAGATGAAAATTATGGGAATGTTCTTGAAGATTTTATTCCTTTTATAACCTTTTTTTTTATTATTTTTTAAAAAAGTAAAAATTGGCCCTTTTTTTTATGGCTATGAATTTGGACACATTGAACACACTTTAGTGGGCCTTGGGTGGGTCTCTGTTGCACATGGGATATTTTTTTTGTTATTATTATTATTTTTTTAATGGTATAAGTTTTTTAAAAAAAAATCAAGGAGAAATGCGAGATTGAACACTTAATCTCAATTAATGTTTTGATTCCGTAACTAGATGGTAAATCATCAATCTTATGCGGTTTAGACTCTTTTATTCTTTTTTCTTTTGATGCAAATGTATGAAAAGTTATTAAATTCATAACTTCTTAAATTATGAGATGATGTATTTATTGTTTAATTTACAAATTCATAAAATGATATTAAGTTTATCAAAAACTTGTTCATAGATGCTAGTAAATACTTAATCTAATAGTTAATATTCTATATAATATAATATTTATTACATTTAGACTTTAATTTTAAATTTTTTATGCAATAAAAAAAATGATAATATCATCCTTATAAATAATAATTGGCATGCAACAAATGCCACTTGTTTATCTGATAAATATAATAATAGTCACAACAGCCAATAGTCTCATCACTCTTAGCATGCACATGGAATAAATTTTGGACTTTGTATGGCCATTTTATATTGGAATTGAATTGACGAAAATGTTCACATATTTTCTGATATGTAAAACAATTTCATCATATATAGTTGAAATTAGAAGGTTGAACTTTGGCCTGCAATTGCCATTATAGTAATTGATGTTAACATTCGAAAATGAAATTACATTAGCTTACCCTTGTTACAATAACCTTCCTTCTTCGAAGGTAGAGTAATCTAATAGTTTAATACTTTAATTTTCTTCGAGATATTAATAGGTTAACTATTTTTATTATTGCCTTCATTTTCATGTCAAGAAATAAAAAATAAAATTTGAGTTTCTAATCAAATTCCACTTGCTCAAAATGAATTAAATTAGTTGTGATTATTATTTATATAATATATTATATTATTGTTACAAAGTTTAATTATTTTTTGTTTTAATGTAAACCTTTTTCAGACGTTGAATTCAGAAAAAAGAATACTAAATAATTAGGTAAAAAATACATGTGCTTTTAAAATAATTAGGTTTCAAAGAGAAATAATTACCTTTTTGGAGATGCATTGAATTAGGCACAAGCACCACGCCAGGCACTTGACAACTTCACTAAAGCAAATTTTTTAATCAAATTATTGAATTAAAAATATAATATAGTCAAACATATGAAAAATGTAAATCACCAAAGCTTAGGAAAATATGTACAAATATGCGTTAGTGGGAGTAAACTTTTTTAATGGAAGCCGATGAAGTAAGCATCAAATAGTCTAAGTTAAAATTAATATCTTAAACTTCATTTGAATTGTGATAACGTTGAAAATTAAATTTTTAACTACTTCTATAGTTAGTGTTCAATATTTCCCTCTTATTAACACTAAAAATTTAATTGTCCTAAATATAGCGATATGTTGATAAATAACGCTATATAACAACAAGAATAATCGACAAAGTAAGAAAATAAAAAATACAATAATTTTAACGAGGTTTGGCAATGTATCTACGTCATCGATAGCGGAATTGCTGATTTTTTTATTAGAATTTAGTGAATAATCACTTAGGGTTACAAATACAATATATATTTAATTCATGGTACATTTACAAAATTATCATGTACCGCTCCAGCATCCCCAACCCACTTAAACCGCAGCCCGTAAAATAACTACAAAACTCCCCTAATTTGACAGATGCTACCGCTTCACTCCGCTCCAGCATCTGCCCCTTTATCCGGAATATGAGCCATATGCAACACAATAGAATGTTTATTTAGAAAAACATATTTAATGAAAGGAAAATACTGTTTGTGCCTTTGGCATTTGTCAAGCCATTTTAGGATTAAAAAAAAAAAAATTAAGCAATTTTTGTCCGAATTCCTTAAAGTTTATTTATGTATTTATTTATTTCTTCATTATGATTCTAATTTGTTTTACGGCTTACATTGTGAGAATATTAATAGCTTTAATGCAGGTCTAATCAGAGTTAGGTTGTGATGCTTCCAGTAGGTCCATATTTTACAATATACAATACTATCAGATAAGATCTGCACAAGATATATTATATTATGATAATACCTCAGAAAATTACAAACTTTTTATTAGTTTATTATTTTTTTCACATTTTTAACTTAGATGCTTTAAAATCATCTTTAGGCACCAACTGTATATATAAAACTCATTTAAAGTGATCAATTAAAAATAAATCAAGTTGCTATTTAAACTAGTTGAAATTAAAGTTTTTTTTTTTTTATTTTAGAAAAACAAAAGTTTCAATTTTACCTAAGCCGGACTTTTTTAATTTTATTTAAACCAAATGTTTAAAGGAAGAGAAATTGCAAGTGAATGATATTAATATATTATACCTCTAAAAAATTAGTTTTTTTTTAGAAGGCGTCAAATTTGATTAATTATTAATGAGTAATTCTAATGTTGATGAATTTAATAAGTAATTCATATGTAGTACTTTAAACCTCATTAGGAGACGAAGATTTTTTCATTTACATTGGTTATTTTGGATTTTTTTTTATCTATAAGTTTCTCATATGCAATGAGTTTCATAATACAACTAATATACAAGTATATCAATATGGGTTATTATGAATTGAGTATACCTTATAAATTTATAAAAGAGATAATTAATAATAGTAATGGGCAAATATTAAATCTATAGTTGACTAAAAGCATACCCAATTGATAAACAACCCTAAAGTTCTTATCCCTTTAACAACTTATCGGATTTAGTCGTTGTCTGCTTTAAATTAATTATTAAATAATTTTATTTATTTTTATAGTCATATCTGTATTAACTAGATTAATTATAGTTTGATAATAAACACTCAATAATGATGATGTAGAGAAAAAAAAAAAAAAACATACCCAATTGAAGAAATGACATGCCATAACAATGTCGCAGTTTAAGTTAAACTAATCCAATGGTTGGTGTTTATGAATAAAAAGCTTAATATATGTCATTGCTATTATACATTTACTTATTTATTTATTTCGATTGATTTATAATATTGGATATTGAAAAAGTTTATTAATTTAGTTTGAAGACAGAGGCAAGGATTTTTTGTTGAGGATGAATGGGGCTCCTCTGTTGCCAACTTGCCATCCAAAATTTGGATAAGGTTTTCTAAAGCAGCAATTTTCATTCATTTATTTTAGTCAATAGTGTTTGCATTTACTAAGCTAAGTTTTGTTTTATACTTATTTAGTGCAAATAACTCATATAACTATTTTTTTTTATTGGGTTAAACTATTTTCACTGTTTTTCTCCCATACCATAATGCATTAGGTGAAATAAAAATTAATTTAGAAATACTAAGAGTTTGCAATCCCGTGACACCCAAACTTTAAAAATGTCACTATTCAAAATGTCAAAAAAATATTGTTCATCATATCTAAATTTAAGCAATTTATATAGAAAAAGAATTTGCGAGTCCTATTTCATTTATGATAAATTATCAGACACACATAAATGTTAATTCAACATATACAACCTATGTTAATTCAACATATTAAGTTAGTATTTTATTCATTTTTTTTGTTGGTAATTTTTACCTACACATAAAGTATTAAACTAAATGGTTAAATAAGTTATACATATCATAATTATTTTACACATATCAATGAAAATGTAGGACATATAATTTATTTATAGATTAATTATTAGGTATAATACACTTCAAAAATATATAAAATGTCCTTATTTAAGTAATATTAGAAAACTAATTTTTATTTTTAAATAAATAAATAAAATGCATAACAATATTTTAAATTACTATTAAATAAATGATATACCAAATTAGCACATTGCGATGGTAATCCAATTCTATCTAAACATCTCTCCATATATAGTGTCTCACCCCTTAATATATTTTTTCAATAACTAATAATAAAATTTCAATTACAATGACAAAATTTTTTAATATAATAACATGTATAATTTTGTTTCTTTATATATATTTTGCCGATGAATAACATAAATATATTATTAGTAAAAAAATATTAGTTGTCATTTCTCTTCATAAAATATCACGAGGCATAGGGTTCGAATTTTACTATATAAAAAACAAAAAACTATCGTTTAAATAATTGAATATCCATATTAATAGAAAATTAATTAAAACATATTTATTATTAATATTAAATAGATATAATTGAACAATAAATTGTAGTAAAGCTAATGTAGTAAGGTTGAATTCATATGTAATAATTCAATAGTAGCTTAAATTTAGGATGCCGATGAGGCCTAAACCAATTGGTCTAGGCTGAGATTCTGGAAAGATCTCAAGTTTGAATCATAAGGAGGCTTTCTCCTTTAGGATTATATATATATATAACTACTAGTATTGTTGTAAACTTTCCAATATGAGTTTATTTCAAATGTACTGTGTAAAACAAAAAAAATTTAGGATAAAAATCTAAATTAACCATGTTATGAAACTAAGTACATTTAAGCAATTTCTCACATTTATTTATTGGCCAAAAAAAAAATAAAAAAAACCAAGTTGATTCATTTTTCTGAGGGGTCAAATCGAGTGGCCAAGGCAAGGGGTTGGGTTGGGTTGGGTTTGTTGCTGGTTTCTTTTTTCTATTATAATTTTTTGTGGTGCTGCTTTCTGGTGTTAGCTTTTTCTCTAACCCTCCAAAAGCCAAGAAACAAACCCAAGAAATAAATTTTCAAGAAACCCATTAAAAAGACTGAGAGATATATACAGTTTTTGGTGAATTTTCTTGAAAAACAGAAGAAAAGCTCGAAGATCGATACACCAAGATTAAAGCTTTATTATCTTATTTCACTGTTTTGCAGCTTATCTTCTTTTGTTGTTTTCGACAATCTTCTCCTTCGATCTTGACTCTTATCTATTCATATGGATCCATTTGATTTGGTTCGCAAAGGTTAATTTTTTTATTCTTTACTTGATATTGATTATTGATTTTTTGTGGGTTTTATTGAGCTTGTTTTGACTTTTTTTTTAGATCTATGTGAATTGACTTTGTGGGTAATGTGAGCTTGTTGTTCTTGATTGTTTAAGCTATTTGTTTTGTCTGTTTTTTGTGCAATTTTTGATCTTTTGTTGATTTTCTGTTCTGGGTTTTAATTAATGAGCTCTTTTTGTGTTTAATTATGTAGGTTTTGTTGGGGATAGGGCTAATTTTTTTTTGTTAATTTTGTTAATTATGGGTTCTACGTTTTTTTTTTAATTTGTAATTGAGGCTTATTAATGCAATTGGTCTTAACATTTCCTAATTTATGGTATTTTTTTGGTTTGTGTAGTTACCTATTAGGGGGTTTTTTCGCTTATAGCTATATTCGTGTAGTTAAAGTATCCATGAAGCTTGTTTACTCATTTATGTTTTTGGATGCATACATATTTCTTTTTTAGTGTGGCTTTAAAGCTGAGATGGTATTTTTATGGAACACTTGTGGTAAAGTTTCTGTAAGCAGTGTTATTGGAATATGGCAGTTGCAGTTTTAGTATCCTATTAATTGAGGTGGTTTGTGGCATGAAGTAGTTTATTGAGGTGGTTTGCATGTGAAAATATCATGGAATATAGCTCTTTTGCCTGCTTGACCAACTGGTATAATGAAATGAAATTGTTTTGCAGGTTTTGGATAAAGCCTGCTGCTGCAATTTAAGGTTTATCTTATGTACATGTGGAGTTTTTTGTTTCCAATTTGGTAAAGAAATGAGCTTATCCAAGAAAGGATCTCAAACCAGCAATACCAAGCTAAATATTCCCAATAAGGCAACTGCTTTGAATCCAAATGCAGCAGAATTTGTTCCCCTTTCACTCAGGTCATCATCATCACCATCTGGAAGTACATCAAATGCGGCAGCCACAACAGCAAGGTTTGCTACTTCTGGAACTATAGGGAAAGCAGTTCTTGATCGGTCAGAGTCTTCTATTTCTACTACCTCTGATGACGAGGCTCATCAATTCTGGCGTCATCAGCTCCCTGATGATATTACCCCTGACTTTAAGGTCATGGGCGAAGATGAGTCTCAACCCATAGGAGGGCTTTCTTTGGCAGGCTTGTCTTTGCATGATGGCAGTGAAGTGCCCAAATTCCCTGCTTCTCTTGGCAGTGGATATATGTTAGCTGAGCAACAGGAACCATCCCCGCGGCATATAAATGGTAGCAGCTTCAGTGAAAAGATGAGATATGTGAGTGCTACTGCTTCTTATGGAGAAGATGCAACTTCAGCTGGCTACTTGAATTTGCCAACCAAGTCTTGGGACAAGCATGTTGTTAGCAATGATCAGCTTCTTGGGAATGGTAGAGAGTTACATCCATACAACGGGGATTCAAGACCTGGATTTATGAATGATATGCTTGGCGAACATGCAGTAGTTGATGATACTGATGTGAATCCTCTGGAGTTTCTGGCTTCACATTTCCCTGGGTTTGCCGCCGAAAGCCTTGCAGAAGTTTACTTTGCAAATGGATGTGACTTAAATCTCACTATTGAGATGCTCACTCAGCTAGAGGTGAAGTCTTTTATTTGTAATTTGCCTTTATTGGATTTTTTTTTGGCAGCCTGAAGGCAATGAAGTGCCCATCCTAATGTTTGAGGTCTTTTTTATTACATCTGATGTTTAATCTTCAGGTATTTGTTGGTTTTCCCGGGCACTTATTATTCGGCTAGCATCAAGAATTAAACGTTGGAAATAAGTTTTGAGAAATAAACAGCTTAGTTCCTCAGGATTTCCTTATATCAATATAATAGATTAATCCTGAGTAATCTAAAAGATTATGTTTTTGTCAACCTTGGTGAGCAATGCACTTTATGCCTTATTTTGGCAGGAAAGGCCTGGCTCCTGGAAGAGTTTTGAGATGTGGCTTAATCTTAAATTCTTAATAAAAGCTTTCATGTAGCTTCCAATGCTTAAGACATTGTGCGTCAGTAATCGGGTGTTAGTGATTGATTCTTTGGTGTTAATATTTTGCAAATTTGTTTCTTTAAGCTGAATTATCTATGCTAACTGGTGCACGTATTAAGACTTGTTGTTTCAGAGGCATTTAGTTCGGCCTTAACAGTCACATTTGGAATATGCAAAACTCTTTGTATTTGGCTCTATAGATCATAGGTTTATCTTTTCCTTGGTATAACTGAAAATGCTTACTGTACATATTGTCTATATTGTTTTAAATTTTAGCTTCAAGTTGATGGCGGTTTCAATCAGAATATGACCTCAAAGGCATTGTCAACTCCCAATCTTAGTGCCTTGGACTTTCCAGCACTTCCTGTGGCAGATACTCAGAACAGTCCTTCAAAATATGCTGGAGATGATCTTCAGCACAGTGGCAACCCTTATCGATCTTCTGACAAAGAGAACATTCTTTTATTCAAGCCCAATTCTCCCAGCCCATCTAGAGCTGGTACAGTCGATTTTGCTTCGGCTGTCAGGAAGCTGGCATCTCAAGATTCTGGGATGTGGAAGTACGACAGAAATGGTTCTGCCGATTCCACAGTTGGTTCAAGTAGAAGTTCACAAGTTTTAGCTAGCTCATACAGTAGTGGGAATGGGAGAGGCATTTATTCAGACCGGGTACAAAATCGTGGTTCCGCTCGAGCAGCTCCTGTGTGGCTTGAAACTGGAGAAGCAGTGGGTAATGTTTCTCACTCAGCAAAGCTACTTACATTTATGCATTTATTTGTGGGACAAATGACTTCTGCATGTATACTTGCTTTAACATTGTTGGATGGCAGCAAATATGTATTCTGAGTTGCGGGATGAAGCTCGTGATCATGCGCGATTACGGAATGTCTATTTTGAGCAGGTGATCCTCAAAATTGCTAGAATTACATGGTTTCATTTCAATGAGAATGCACATGGTCTTGTAACAAGGCCTCTGCCTGGTGGTAGATATGCAGAATTGATGGTTATACAGGCCAACTAATCTAATTTTAAAAAATAGCCTTTACATTATCCATGACACCTCTTTTCCGTGAAAGTGAACTTCAATAATTTCCTAGTTTAAGAGTAAAGCTGCTGGGCTGTGGGTTGTTCAAATAACTGAATTTGGAACGAGCTGCAGTTGTGCATGGCAGGCACCCTATCAGCCCAAAACATTATTAATGAGCATGTATTAAACTGATAGATGTGCTCTTCCAGATATGATGCAATTGCACCACTAGTGTAGGCAGTTCCAGTTAGGTCACATGCTACAAACTTGCAAAAGCATGCTTGCTGACAAGTGACTACTGAGCTAAATCATATATGTGATGCTGCCCCAATCCTATAAACTATTTCAAGGTCCAATAGCATACTGATGCAGTGACATGGTTTTCGTATCTTGAAACAGGCACGTCAAGCATACCTCATTGGAAATAAGGCTCTAGCCAAGGAATTGAGTGTGAAAGGGCAGCTTTACAATATGCATATGAAAGAAGCTCATGGAAAGGCATACGAATCTATATATCGTCTGAGGTTTGTTAATACTTGCTGCTCTTACTTGAACTTGGCCTTGGTTAGCTGGTATGTCTGGCTTAATGATTAATAGATTGCTTCTTTGAAGCATTGCTTTTAGCCTTGGCTGTGACAAGAGGTGATTTTTTCCTCTTCTTTGTAATCCTTTGAAGTCCTTGTTTTCTTGCTACAGGAACAAGATGGTGCTGGTATGCTAAAATCTCTTATTATCTTCTCCTGTGCTTCTCTTCCCTCTCTTCATTTTGCTCTCAATTATGTTGCATGGGCATTCTCCTCTACAAGTGTGAAGATTACCTTTTCCCATGCATCTTAGAAAAAACTCATTTATAAATAAATTAAAAAGACTATATTTGAATTCCCAAGATGCTGTGGCTTTTATTTAGTAAGAGATGATTATATTGCATGCAGTCTAAATTTTAAACCAGAATCTGAGTCATGATTTTCTTGAATAAATTCCTAGAGTAATCTGATAAGAAATAAATGGAGTCTTTGTGGTTTTGATTTGGATTTGTCAGTTGTTGATTTTGTTATCACTTGCCGTGTTTATAAGCTCCTTATTTATTTATTTTTATTTCTTCCAGGAATCCAGTTAGTCCTGAGATGCAAGGTAATGGGAGAGGACATGAGCGGATGATAGACCTTCATGGTCTACATGTAAGTGAAGCAATTCACGTGCTAAAGCATGAACTAAGTGTTCTGAGGAGCACAGCTCGAGCTTCAGAGCAGCGTCTGCAGGTTTATATTTGTGTTGGAACGGGCCATCACACCAGGGGTTCCCGCACTCCAGCTAGACTTCCAACTGCTGTTATGCAATACCTGCTTGAAGAAGAGGGGCTTAACTTCAGTGAACCACAGCCAGGGCTGCTTCGAGTAGTGATCTAGTGAGCCAAAAAGCTTGACAATGCAAGGTATAGGAGTTTTTTTTGACACAATGCAAAATCCAAGCCGTAGTCATCAAATCATTCTTGTATCTGTACATGAGAAGAAATGAAAGTAGTTGAAAGCCTGAAAAAATGAAAAAAAAAAAAAAAAACGACCCAAAAAAATCACGAGTTAAAAAAAAATATGAAAAAACTTAGGGAAAGGAAGAAGGGTTCAGGAAAGGAAGCAGGAAGTGTATCATTAAAGGTTTAACTGGTCAATATCAGCATTACTTTTGGGAGCCATCAGGGAACCCTGCATCATCAGCTCAACTTTTGCAGCTCTTTGCATTTTGTTAATTTTGTACCTTATTTTTTGTTACGATTTTTTTTCTTTTTTTTTTTTTTTTTTTTTTTTAAATTCCCAGATGTAACTGATAGAATTGAATTACATGATAGTACAATTCTTCTTATGTGCCTATTTTTGTGGTGGCTGGCTACTCTCTGGAATCCCATCTCAGGCGAAAAAAGGAATTTTCTTCCATCATCAGTGCAGTTCCAGCTTCAGCTTCAGACGCCCCATCCCTGTTGCACGGACACTAGAAATGGCTGTGAGGTTTGATTGTTGATAAAAGGTGGGATGGATTTTGATGTACTTTTTACTTGCCTGCCTGCCTGTTATTTCGATGAAGTTTTTGTGCAGGCATTTTAACTTGGAAGGTAAAGTATTAAATGAGGTGGTAAACTTGGATTGATTTGCAGAATGGGTAAGCTTTAGAATTTAGAATATGAGATGATTCCGATGATTCCTGATTCTTTTAAAATTCTTCCACCAGCTAGGGCTGTTCTCGCATGTCTCAAGTTCGAGTCTTAGTGGATTCTGCCTTTGTGGTCATATTCGGATCAAACTGGATTAGTTAGAGTTCAATGAGCTCTGAATCTCAGCGGTTCAGATAAAAAAAAAAAAAAAAAAATCCTTGCAACTAAATAGAGCAATACCTACCACTAAACATTAAATTTGCAATTCTCATAAAAACAGTCAAAATCAATTCAATCTATGCTACATTGCTTTGTATTATTAATAAATTTTTCATTGATATGAATTAATTGGGTATTTATCAATATATCTAAAATGTGTATTAATCAAGGCTTTGTATTATTAATAAATTTTTCATTGATACAAATTAATTGGGTATTTATCAATATATCCAAAATGTGTATTAATCAATTCTACAAAAAAAAGAGTAAGTGTGCCAAAGTAACCTTACTAATTTTTATTTGTAAAATTAATTTTCACCAAATTTTAAAAACGAGGGTTACTTGCTATTGTGGGTAGAGACGTAGAGTACCCAATTATATTCTCGATCTTTAATCACTATAATTAAAGATTGAATATTTGATCACTATAATCAAAATAATTCTCCATATTTTTAAAAGAATCTTTTATCATCAAGAAAATAAAAAACAATTAATTAAAAGTTTATAAAAAAAAAAATCTTAATCATCAAGGAAATAATGAAAACACACAATAAATTAACAAGAATCATCATGTTAAGTGTGGTGAACTGTGATGAGCTATGTGCTTCAGCAGCCAGCAGAAGCAGATACTTGAAGTTTGGAGGGAAAGCTCAAAACCATGCAACCTCTTAACTCCACACTCTGCTAGAAATGCTATTACAATGCAATCTCAAACCCATCACCTGCATCCCCTTATTCTCTGCCTCTCCCAAATCCCCACACTCTTACCCTCTCCTCTCCTTTCGCTCCCATTTCTCCTCGCTCTCCCTCCCCTCTTCCTCCTCCCAGTGCTTCGCTCTCCTCCGCACCGCCGTCGCAGCCGCCAACTTACCCCTCGGAAAATGCATCCACTCAAACATCATTACCTCTGGCCTTACTTCAGATCGTTTTCTTACCAACAATCTCATTACAATGTATTCGAAATGTGGGTCTGTTTCAACCGCCCGCCAACTGTTCGATAGAACTCCTGAGCGAGACCTCGTCACTTGGAATACTATTTTATCTGCCTATGCCCGATCAGCTGAGTCTGAATTTGACCATGTTGTTGAGGGTTTTCGATTTTTTCGTCGGCTTCGAGAGTGTTTTGTCTCCACTAGTAAGTTGACTTTAGCTCCTGTGCTGAAGCTGTGTTTGCTTTCTGGGTATGTTTGTGCCTCCCAGGCTGTTCATGGGTATGCTGTGAAAATAGGTTTGGAATTGGATGTGTTCGTCTCTGGATCGTTAGTTAATATTTATTCTAAGTTTGGGTTGGTGAGAGATGCTAGAGTTTTGTTTGAATGTATGCAAGAGAAGGATGTGGTGTTGTGGAATGTAATGCTTAAGGCATATGTGGAGATGGGTTTTGAAAAAGAGGCACTTTATCTATTCTCTGAGTTTCATCGGAGTAGTCTACGTCCTGATGATGCTAGCGTGCGTTGTGTTCTCAGCGGGGTATCTGAGAATGGTTGTAATACAGGAACGAGATACATGGAGCAGATTCAAGCCTATGCAACTAAATTATTTGTCTATGATGATAATTCGAATGTGGTTATGTGGAATAAGAAATTATCAGAGCATCTCCAAGCTGGTGCATTTTGGGCAGCTGTTGATTGTTTTACTAATATGATTAAATCATCACGTGTGAAATATGATGATGTGACATTAGTTGTGATTTTAGCTGCAGCTAATGGTACAGGTGACCTAAAGTTGGGGCGACAGATTCATGGTATGATTTTGAAATCCGGATTTGATTCTGTGGTTTCTGTTGCTAATAGTCTTATTAATATGTATTCAAAGATGGGATTTGTCTCTCTTGCACAGAAAGTGTTTACTAGTATGAATGAACTGGATTTAATTTCATGGAACTCAATGATATCATGCTGTGGGCAGAATGGTTTACAGAAGGAGTCAGTGAATTTACTTTTGGCTCTATTGCGTAGTGGCCTTCGACCAGATCATTTCACATTGTCTAGTGTGCTAAGGGCCTGCTCCTTACTTGCAGATGGGTTGTTTCTCAGCAAGCAGCTTCATGTTTATTCCACAAAAACCTCTTTAATTACTGATACTTTTGTTTCAACTGCTCTGATAGATGTTTATTCAAGAAGTGGATTAATGGCAGAAGCAGAGTTTCTATTTGAGAACAAAATTGAGTTTGATTTGGCAACATGGAACGCAATGATGTTTGGATACATAGTTCGTGGCGATGCTCATAAGGCATTGAAACTTTTTGCTTTGATGCATGAAAATGGAGAGAGTTATGATGAAATCACACTAGCAACTATTGCTAAAGCCTGTGGTGGCTTGGTGAGGCTGGAACAAGGAAAGCAAATTCATGCCCGTGCAATAAAACTCGGTTTGGACTCAGACCTATTTCTAAGCAGCGGCATTCTTGATATGTATATTAAATGTGGAGACATGGTAGATGCACACATGTTGTTCAATGACATTCCTGAGCCTGATGATGTTGCATGGACAACTATGATTTCAGGATGTGTTGAAAATGGAGACGAGGACCGAGCCCTTTCTGTATATCATCAGATGAGGCTCTCTGGGATACTACCTGATGAATATACCTTTGCTACCCTTATCAAAGCCAGCTCTTGTCTAACGGCATTGGAACAGGGGCGGCAAATTCATGCAAATGTAATCAAGCTTGACTGTGCATCAGATACTTTTGTTGGAACTTCACTTATTGATATGTATGCCAAGTGTGGGAATATAGAAGATGCATATTGTTTATTTAAAACAATGGATGTCAGAAACATTGTGTTGTGGAATGCCATGTTGGTGGGTCTAGCTCAGCATGGACATGGTGAAGAAGCTCTTCAACTTTTTCAAGTCATGAAATGTCATAGTATTCAACCTGACAGAGTTACCTTTATTGGTGTTCTTTCTGCCTGTAGTCACTCAGGCCGTGTTTCTGAAGCCTACGGGCATTTTAATTCTATGCACAAAGATTATGGTATTGAGCCTGAGATTGAGCATTACTCTTGTCTTGTTGACGCCCTTGGCCGAGCAGGGCGTGTTGAAGAGGCAGAAAAGTTGATACTGTCAATGCCTTTTCAACCTTCTGCTTCAATGTACAGAGCCTTGCTAGGTGCTTGTCGGGTTCTGGGGGATATGGATACTGGAAAAAGGTTGGCATCACAGCTCATGGGGTTGGAGCCATCCGACTCGTCAGCATATGTTCTATTATCTAACATTTTTGCTGCTTCCAACCAATGGGATGGTGTAACTAAAGCTAGAAAAACAATGCAGAGAAAGAATGTAAAGAAGGATCCGGGGTTTAGTTGGATAGATGTAAAGAGCAGGACACATTTGTTTGCGGTGGATGATAGATCCCATCCTGAGACTGATATAATATATGACAAAGTAGAGAATATGATGAAAAGGATCAAAGAAGAAGGATATGTCCCTGACAAGGATTTCGTGCTGCTAAATGTGGAGGAAGAGGAGAAAGAGCGTTCTTTATATTATCACAGTGAGAAGCTAGCAATTGCATATGGTCTGTTAAGGACTCCTCCATCCAGCAGGATGAGAGTGATAAAAAACCTTCGTGTCTGTGGAGATTGCCATAATGCTATCAAGTTCATATCAAAGGTATATCAAAGAGAAATTGTGTTGAGAGATGCAAATCGCTTCCATTGTTTCAAAGATGGAAGCTGCTCCTGTGGTGATTATTGGTGACTGCTGAAATTGATGTGTTCCTGATTAGTTCAACCACAAATTTACTCCCCTTTTTGTCCTACAGCAACATAATGGAGCTGTTCATTGCAGACATTTAGAACTCGTCACGAAGTAAATTTTATCTCAAGTAAGATGAGATTTAATTAGGAGCTTTTGAGAAGAACTTTTGGAGTTGAGTTGGGAATCAAGATAATTATTTTCTGATTATATAATGAATACATGACTAAATTTTGCAATAAATTTAATTTGAGCATAAATGAGAAATTCTCAAAATAATAATAATAAAAAACAATAAAAATACAACGGATACTATAGCAATACAAGCTAAGCTAATACAGACGGCTATAAAATAAACAACAATACAAATATTTTATCAATTTAAATTACTATTATATTATTGTAAAAATATTATACATCCTTTGATGATGAACAATACTGAAACCCAACTATCCTCAACTGAAATATTTTCTGAATAACACTTAAACCACAGGTCCACAGGGTGGGAAATCAAACTAGTGCAATAAATTTTTGAGCTTTATGAAAGGTTTGCTTGTGTATAAAATACTTAATGATATATATATATCAATTAATTATTAATTAATGAACGTAAGTAACAATTTTTCCATATTAAGTTCAAATTTATACAAAAATTATTTCATTATATTAATGAATGCAAGTAATAATTTTTGTATAAATTTGAACTTACACAAAAATTGGCACCAAACTTTATAAAACAGAAAAAATTGTGCATACAATTACAAATAGAAAAAAATTTATTTTATTTGATTTTTGAAAAGCTTATTTTCAAAGATTAGTAGGACTGAAACACATGCACATCCAATCAATAACTAAGCTAAAAGAAGAACTTCTCGTACACTGGGCCACCGGCCACACCGAAACATGAAAATATGTTGGATTCTGGTTAGTTACGCGATCCATTGCGCGTGAGCCGTACGTACGCACACATGTTTTTTTTGGGAGGTAAAAGTACTTTACTTCCACTGCGGCCAACAGGGTCTTCTTCTTCTTCTTCTTCTTCTTCCTTATGAACTCTTTTCAGTTTCTGCTTTCTTTAAAACCCACAAACAAACTCAAATTTTAATTGTCTCAGTTTCAGTTTTGTCATAAGATTAATAGCCCACGGCACATAGTGCATTGTGGGTGCCTTTGTGTGTGATGTGAAGATAAGGGAGTGTTCACGTTTCTTGTGTTTCCCTTTTCTTTTCTCTTCTGTACTTTCAACGCTGTAAAGATTGGATTTTTTTTTTTTTTGCTTTTGGCTGGCTTTTTATATAAAGATTGATTCTTTTTTAAGTTATGAATACTCCAATGGAAGAAGACCATAATCCTCTCAAAAGAAGCTTTAGTGACATGAATAATATGACACCAGTGTCTCTTGATTTGGGTAAACTTGATAATAATCATGATCAAGATAATGCTGCTGCTATTCAAAAACCAGATTCTACTGCTGTTGCTACCACCGCGGTCAAAGGGTTTAAGCCTAGAAGGTTTTTGAATTTTGTTGGGTTTTATGATTGATGTAGTTTTTTTTTTTTTTTTTTGCTTGTATGTGGTTGCTGCTGCTGCTGCTGCTTGTTGTCTCATGGGTTTGTGTTGTTTCTGTGATTTGTGCAGTTATCAAGTGAGAGTTTTTGAGGTGGCTATGAAGAGAAACACAATTGCTGTGTTGGAGACAGGTGCTGGAAAGACAATGATCGCTGTTATGTTAATTAGAGAAATCGGTCAAGCTATCAAGTCCAGTGGCTCTAAAAGATTGATTCTTTTTCTAGCTCCCACTGTTCATCTTGTCAACCAGGCATGCCTTCTAGTTCCTTATTTTTTTTGAAAAAAAAATCTTTGTGAATGGTTGCCTCTTAGATGTTTCCATTTCCCTCTGTTGTTTCTCCAAAATTTTCTCTTTTTGTTTATTTAATAGAAAGAATAGAAACGTTTGTTTTGCTAGTATTTTGTAATTGTTTTTGCTATGTGTCTGGTCGAGTGGTGCACATGCTGAGAAAGCAGTTGGTTTTCTGCATGCAGCAATATGAGGTTATTAAATCTAATACAAATTTTGATGTGGGAGAGTACTATGGTGCTATGGGCGTAGACGAATGGACTCTGAAATCCTGGGAGAAGGAGATTGATGAGCATGATGTAAGTCTACTTGGTAACATCCTGAACAAAAAATGTTTTGTGCTTTTTGGTTATCTGTAATCCCTCTAGATTCTGTTTACATATGTTATGCTATTCTAACAATTTTGTTCAAAGCTATCGCTTGCACTGGGTTTATCTATGGAATGTCATAACTAATGTACTAGCTATCTGGCAGATGCTTAATTTCCATGTTTCTTGGAAAGTTTTGCAAGTTACACTGTATGTACGTGTACAAAAGAAGATGCTGAAAATACCTCAAACACATCGTCCTATTGATAGTGGTCTTACATGAAAAGGCATTTGCTTTTGAAAGTTTTGAGGCTAATAAAATTGTTGGATAGAACTTTCCTTTAGAACCCAAGAAGTCTTCCTCACTCCCTATTCTCTCTAGACTTCATTTAACCTGTCTCTCTTCTGTTTGCCTTTCTGGTTTCTTGCTGAGCCTAGATCATGTCCATTTTGAATTCCACACTTATGTTTATGGTTGTTGATGAGTCAGTAACAAACTTAAATGATAATGTGTAATTGTCTTTCCAGGGAACATAAAATGTTCCTTAGGTTATGAACTTATGATCCATGCTTTAAAGTTAGTACATTTGATAATCATGTAATAATGATCTTGGTGTAATACTAATGTTTGTCATTTCTTTTCCTAACAGGTGTTGGTTATGACACCCCAGATCCTATTGGATGCCTTAAGAAATGCATTCTTGAATCTAGAAATGGTATCCTTGATGATCATTGATGAGTGCCATCGCACCACTGGTAATCATCCCTGTACAAAGATAATGAAGGTTAGCATCCCATTTCTACCATCTCTGTTCTCATCTTTGTTGCATCTTTTCCCAAGACAGATATCCATAGTTTTCATTTTCCTGTTATTTTTCTTAACAATTTCTTGGTGAAGGAATTCTACCACAAATTGACTAAGAAGCCAAAGATTTTTGGGATGACAGCATCTCCTGTTGTTAGAAAAGGTATGACCTCTTTTTTGTAGGGTATTTGGTTTTGCCCTAAAAGCATAAAAGTTACTTAATATTTTAATGAGAGCTAACCTCATGTGGGACTCTCCTTTGTTTGGCTCTTATATGCTTTTAGTAGCATGTGACTGGAAGAAGTCATTAGCTTGGAACTTAGTATCTCTCTATGTGCTGCTTATGATCTCTAAGCAATAATGTATCATTTTTAGTCATAGATCTAAGCAATGATCCCAGCTGGTGCGATGTTGATAGTTTCTCTTTTATATAAATGCTTATCCATTTTTGTGCTTTGGATGGTTGTTTTAACTTTCTATATTCATAATCTGAAATTTGGTTGAATAAGCATTCCAACTTGCGCACCCGGGCAATTATCCAGCCTAATTATAATGATACTTAATAAACAGAATGCTGTTTATGTACGCCGCTGGCGGCACATACCTGTTTTATTCTTTGTGTGAAGTATTTTTAAAATGTCGATAGTGCTGTATGTTGGAGGCTAACATGTTGTACATACATGATCAAGTTTTTGGTCTCCAGAATTACTATTTTGGCCACCAAAACGATTCCTAACATGTCAATTATCACGTGCCAGGTGTCTCGTCTGCTATGGATTGTGAGGATCAAATATCAGAACTCGAGACCATATTGGATTCCCAGGTATATATGATTTTAGATTGTGTGCATTGATCATGGGATTTCTGTTTCTGATTCTTTGTTCTTCCCTATCTTCCATGTGTATTGCTGCAGATTTACACTATTGAAGACAGGACAGAAATGGATGCCCATGTTTTCCCTGCAAGAGAAACATGTAGATTTTATAACAAAGTACAGCTTTATAGCTCAGATGTTAAATCTAAGATTGAAGCTTCATGGTCCAAGGTACTTCTTCATTGCAAGTAGATACACTTCTATATGAGGGATGATAAAGAAATCACATCTTTTGCGTATGTGATATGCACAGTTTATTTCTGGGGATGCTGAGATGTTTTTATCTGCATGGACAGTTTGATGCTTCATTGCTAAGTCTGCAAGAGTCACAACCAAGCTGTTACAAAGATGTGGATAATAAACATAAAACACTGAGACAGCGGCTGTTAAATGACTATTCAAAGATTTTGAATTGCCTCGAAGATCTTGGCCTCATATGTGCTTATGAGGTATGATTATTCTCCCTGTAATCTTAAACCAAAAGGAAGAGCATTAATGTATGAAGGAAAGCAATGTGTATCCCGTCAACTCTCCTCTATTCTCAATAACAATTTTCATCAACACTGTTATTTTTACTATTTGTTTGCGTCGCTTTTGTGAAGACTAATAATTTCAGTACATGAATCTATATAATCTCAAGTAGCTATCACTTGAATACAAGGTCTTCTTTGGTTTCAAGAATTTTTAGTTCATACTTGTTTTATGTTCCAGTTGTAATTTATTATTTTTGACACTTCTCATTTGTAGGCTGTTAAAGTTTGTTTAGAGAATGCTCCCAACATCACTGAGGAGTGTGAAATTTATAGAGACATTTTGCTAAAGTGTAAATATTTCCTTGAGGAAGTGCTAAGCATAATTGGCGAGTCTTTGCCACATGGTATGCTAATTACCTGCTTGTTCTTTTTCTGCAAATTTTTGCAAAAACACTCTGTTTGCTGCTCTCTCATTTTTGTTACAATTTAATCATATGTGCTACAATCAAGTTGAGATTTCTTTGATTTATTCCTTCTTATAGTGATAGATGTGGGTATATGTCCATGTGGTGTGCTTCTTTTCCATATGCCAGCAACTATTTCAATGCTGATACTTATGTTTCAGTATGGATATATTTTCTTTAAGCTGCCGTCTATGATTGAGTTATCATTATATTAATTGTAATTGGAAGTGTTATTTTTAACAATTTTCTATTCAATTCTCCCTAATGTTTGAGTAGAAACTAGGAGATTAATGAGTTATCATAACTTTGCAATCCTTAAGGGGTCGTTTGGTTCATGCTCCGGAATTGGAATCGGAATGAAGGAGAGTCGGAAAGGGAATGAAATTTTTAATAAAGTGTTTGGTTAACTAAGGAATCGGAATCTGAATCAAAATTATCTATATATATAATATTTTTACAATTATTTTTTAATATTAAAAGTTAGCATTATGATTATCTATTATAAAAAAATTTTTTTAATATATTTATTAATATTTTCTAAAATATTTTTATAATTTTTAAAAATTATTAAAAAATATTTATAATTTTAATAAATATTTTTGTTAAAATATTTCAAAAAATTTTCTTAAAATATTTTAGTAATTATTTTTATTAATGTATGTATTTTATATCATAAACTTTAATAATTTATGACAATTTTTAAATACTTGACTCATTTATAGTTAGTTTGACTTGATTTCCATAAAAATGAGAATTCATTCTTTATGGATGTAGGGGGGAATGGTGATTCCAATTGATGGGGGAATCCCATTCCCATTCCTAGATAAATTTTAGCTAAACAAATACTAAGAATCAGAATCATCCATTCCGATTCCGATTCCCACCCTTATTTTTTGTAAAACAACCAGATCCTTAATGTGCACTTTTTGTTCTTTATTAGCTTTGGTTTTTGTTGGTCAATTTATGGCAAATCTATAATAGTACACTGTCCTGCAATTTTTTTTTGTGCACTTAGGAGGCTATCTATGAACAAATACATCTGCTCTGTAGTGGTTGAGGAAATAATTGAAATCTTTGTCTACATGGGATTTATTTTGTGTTGCCTTTCTGCAGAGTTTGGTTCAAACAATCTGCTGGTCTTTGATTGTTTTCAATATGATGTTATTTTTGCAACTAATTTTTTCCTCAGGTGATAATTATTCTTTAGATATTGAATTTGACTACTTGAAGGCATTGAATTTGGGCTACATATCTCCAAAATTATATGAACTGCTTCAAGTTTTCCTATCGTTTGGGTAAGGGAAATGCTTCAGTTGTCATATTCTTTAAGTATCATTTGTTGTCAATTTTTTTCACTTTGATCTTTCTGGTTGCAGAGGAGATAACGAAGTACTGTGCCTCATTTTTGTTGATAGAATTGTTACAGCTAAAGTAATTGAAAGATTTGTGAAGAAAGTTGCAGTGCTATCACATTTCACAGTTTCATATATTACTGGGTCCAATACATCAGTCGATGCACTGACACCTAAAATTCAAAAGGAAACCATGGAATTATTTCGCTCAGGAAAGGTATATAATTCTGCACATTGTGAATTACTTCATAAGAAGTTATGGTGTCTGGAAACTTGATAATCTATTCATGTACCCGTGTTTATAGGTCAGTCTATTATTTTCCACTGATGTTCTGAGGGAGGGAATTCATGTGCCAAATTGCTCTTGTGTAATATGTTTTGATTTGCCTAAGACAGTATGCTGTTATGTCCAATCCCGAGGACGAGCTCGACAAAATGACTCCCAATACATTATAATGCTTGAGAGGTGATTCTTTTTCCATCCTCATATGTGAAATCAGTCTCATGTCCTTATTCTGTACGTATGCCATAACATGTGTGCTAGATGTTATTGCTAAGTGATTAAAGATTTCTATTCTTTTGCTTTATGTCGGTTTTATTTATTTATTTATCAAGGAAGGCTGAGAATAGTATAAATGCTTGTATATATATAGGGGAAATGTGAAACAAAGAGATCAGCTATTTGATTTCATTAGAAGTGAATGGTTAGTGACAAATACGGCTATAAATAGAGATCCTGATGTTTGGACTCTGAAAACATGTAACCTCAAAGAAATTAAAGCATATACTGTGGAGGTGACTGGAGCTTCAGTTTCCGCAGATTCCAGTGTTACCCTTGTATATCGATATTGTAATAAGCTTCCCTGTGACAGGTATGAAAACTTTTCTGTTGACAACAATGTCAATATGCTTTACATTACCTTTGTTTTTCCCCAAGTACATATTTATAGAAGCGAACAATTTTGCTTGTATTGGCTAAATTGCTACTAGGTACTTTACACCAAAGCCTACTTTTGATTTTGAATGTGTGGATCAGTCGTTCCAGTGTAAGTTAATGTTACCAGCTAGTGCTGCTTTTCAAACAATAGTTGGTCCAGTATGTAGAAGTCGACAACTGGCAAGGCAGCTTGCATGCTTGGAAGCTTGTAAGAAGCTCCATCAAATGGGTGCCCTGGATGATCATCTCGTACCATCTGTTGAAGAGCCTACAGAAGATGATCATATTGCAAGGAGCAAAGGACCATTTGCAGGTGCAGGTATGCATGTGTATCAACATTCTTTTAGCATAAAGTTGGCCACAGGTTTCTTATAAGATGATTGTCGTACAAAGTTTTATTTGTGCTGCTTTTTTTTCCTGGGTTGATTGTAAGAATTGAACCTTATAACATTTTATCCTCAAAGTTTCTAACTACCATGCTGTGGTAATGTGAATAGCAACTTTGAAGTTCAGGTTAATCGTATTTGAATCTTGCTACCATCTATAATGGTCTAATCAATGGTAAAAAATCCTTTGGTTTTTGCAAGATAGCAAGAAATAATTATGAAAACCATTGCTTTTGCAAATGTTTGCTTATTTAAGTTACTAATGTGAGCATACACCTGATTTGGATAGTATAAATGACATTGTAGTATTTCTTCACATTTAAGCTTTTGTATGGCAACAGTTAGATTTTCTGATATCATCTCTCAAAGATTTACTGGTGCTATAAATGACATTGTAGTATGTTTGTATTTACATCTCCCTCTCTTCAAATTGCTAGGAACTAAAAAAAGGAAGGAATTGCATGGAACAACTTCCATTCGTGCATTATCTGCAAGCTGGGGAGAGAAGCCTGATGGAGCCACCTTCCATGCATACAAGTTTAATTTCTCATGTAGTATTGTCAGTGAGAATTATTCTGGATTTATTCTGCTCATTGAATCAAAGCTTGATGATGATGTTGGAAATATCGAATTGGACCTTTTCTTGCTCAGGAAAACAGTTAAGGCATCTGTTTCTTCCTGTGGACAAGTGCATTTAGATGCTGAGCAGGTATATATGCTTGTAATTGAATAGTACTTCTACTTTGGGAAGGTATTTCCTTAATTATTTCCTTTTTCATTGTTGTTTTCCACATCAGATGATAAAAGCTAAGTGCTTTCATGAATTGTTTTTCAATGCTTTATTTGGGAGGTTGTTTACTGGATCCAAATCATCTGGATCACCAAGAGAGTTTTTGCTTCAAAAAGAAACAAGTTTATTATGGATTACGTCAAACATGTATTTGCTGCTACCTCTTGAGACATTTAATGCTTCAAGTGATGAATCTTGGAAGATCAATTGGAGAGGAGTTCATGCTTGTACTGATGTTGTAGAATTCTTGAAGAATAAATCTTTTTTGGGTACCGAGTATTATAGTGGTGAGAGGGTGTGCTCATCAGCTATTACTGAGAGCACTAGTGGAAATGCAATCTGTTTTGCTAATATTTCAGCTGATATAGATAAAGTGGAAAATATGGTGGTATTAGCAATTCACACAGGCAAAATATATTCTGTTGTTAAAGTGGTGAGTGACACATCTGCTGAGACTTCTTTTGAGAAAAATGTTGGCGATAAACCATCAAACTACTCTTCATATGCTGACTACTTCAAGGAAAAGTAGGTGACTCATCTAGATAGTTTTTCTTCATTAAATATGCTTTTCTTCTATCAAGACAAGCATACACTAGATTTGTTTATTGTTCCATAGATGATTAAATGATTGCTATCTCTTGTCAGGTACGGAATTGTGCTGATGCATCCAAGACAACCTTTATTACTGTTAAAGCAGAGCCATAAGCCACACAACTTGCTCATTCCTAATGATGAAGGTTTGTTTTATGCATGCTTGAGCACCATTTTGAGATGGAATTTTCTTGTGTGTTGACTAAAGAAGTCCAGTCCTACAGTCTGACACATTGATTCTAATGTCTCCAGGTAGATTTTATGCTAATTTTTTTTAGCAGAGTGCCAATGGGGATATATTGAATTTGCTTATATGTATCAGGTTGCCTAAATGCAGAAGCTGAGGGCAGTTGGAAATTAGCACTATTAATTGGCTAACTACAGTTGTCAAACTGGACCTGTCAATGCAGTTCCTCTTTTGTTTATCTTATTTCTAATATGTTTCTTAAATGAGCAGATACTCCAAAAGATGGCTCGGTTCAAAAACAGAGGCAGCTTGCTCATATGCCACCTGAGCTTTTAGTCACCGTTGACATTCCAATTCAAACTCTAAAGTCATTTTACTTACTACCCTCTCTGATGTACCATTTGGAGTCCCTGATGCTAGCCAGCCAACTAAGACAAGAGATTGACTATCAAGTTCCCGGCTTCCATATTCCAAGCTCATTGGTTTTTCCTATCACTCTGTTAAATTGGTCACTTTATTTGGCTGTATTTTTATGAATCATTTACTTAATTGTTAATCTAATCCCATCTTGTTATTATTAGATGCTGGAAGCAATAACAACGACTAGATCATCTCACACTTATTCCCTGGAGAGATTGGAGCTGCTTGGGGATTCAGTTTTAAAGTATTCTGTGAGCTGTGACCTTTTTCTAAGATATCCAACAAAACATGAAGGTCAATTATCTGTTCAGCGCACACGAGCTGTTTGTAATTCAGCCCTGCATCAATTGGGAATAAGTCACAAACTACAGGTATTTGAGAATTTATCTGCTTTCCATGGTTCATATGTTACTAATGAGTTATATTGGTCTCATAATAAATTTGCACACTAAGCTTCTTTTTGGTGGTTGCATGTAATTTTTCCTGTACAGAATTTAAGTTTTGGAACTCTGTTTGAACCAAAGTTTTTTTAATCTGTCTATTCAATTTGTCTGCTGTAGGATTCCTTTATCCCATTTATTTTGGTGGTTTAAGTGAAGTTTGTCCTTCAGATTATTATGGTGATAGTCACCCCTGCTTGTTGCTATTTGATATGAAATGAAGCTTCCAAACAGAGAAATACTCTTTTCCCATTATGATGCATGCAGTGTACATCCTAAATAACTTTATTTTGTCTGCAAGTTGAAGCAACCCTATCAAGGTTGTAACAGCTTTCAACATATTGCCTCATAAAATATGAGCCTGGGTTTTATATAACACATCATCTGTTTCTAACAGGATTTTGCCTCCCATTAGGTTAGTTTGCAATATGTTGTAGGGATTTAGGGACAACTCATTTTTTTCTTTTTTTTTTCTCCGAGTTTTACCCACATTTTCTAACTCCATCGCTTCTTTTTTGCCACCCAATCTGAAGGGTTTCTTTACAAGAGAGCCTATAGCCAATCAACTTGTAAGTTGTAACTAAGTTGTAACCTTAGCTTACCTATGTGAATGGAATTATCTTTAAAAATTCACGGCTGCGGTCGCCATTTTGGTACAGCATGCTTCAGTGTGATTCTATTTCTGATTCCATTATTTAAAACTCTAGTTTGGGTTCAAGGATTGATTTCTTACTCCTTATGTATTGTAGTCCTCATTCCTTGCCCATAAATCTTTTGATTCCATATCAGTAATTACACTGGTTTTATTTCTCAGGGGTATATACGTGATGCTGCATTCATTCCTCGTCTTTGGGTTGCTCCAGGACAGCTACCTGCATTCAATGTTCCCTGTACTTGTGGTGTTGATACTTTAGAAGTGCCTTTGGATGTTAAATTTCAAACTGAAGACCCTAAAGTTAAGATTGGTAGATGCTGCTCCTTAGGCCACCGATGGATGTGCTCCAAAACAATATCTGATTGTGTTGAAGCCATTATAGGAGCATACTATATCTGTGGAGGACTGATTGCTGCACAGCATGTGATGAAGTGGCTTGGTATGGATGTTGAATTTGACCCATCATTGATAGATGATTTCATTACAAATGCTTCTCTACGATCTTATACACCGAAAGAAGATGAAATTAAGAGCCTAGAATCAAAGCTTGGTTATAAGTTTACTGTTAAGTTTCTCTTACAAGAGGCCACGACACATGCCTCCATGCAAGAACAGGGGATTGACTACTGTTACCAGGTAATGAATTTTTTAATTGAAGCAGCTCATTTTATATTTATATGCATATGGTCGCTACTCAATTAAGTTGGGAGGAAAACAGTTTTTGTGCATTTCAAAGGCAGCAAGTGGATGTAAAAAATTTAAAAAGACTCACTTAATGCATCATACTGGGGAGTTTTTCACTGACATTATAAAATGTTAATACAGTGATAAAGGCATTTTTGTTAATATGTGGATGTTGAGATGGATATTCTTATGGATATATGGAAGGAAAACTTCTTGCTAATGTTCTCTTTATCCTTTCAAATATTGACAGAGACTTGAATTTCTTGGTGACTCTGCATTGGACTTACTTATTACATGGCATCTTTATCAAAGTCACACAAACATTGATCCTGGTGAATTGACAGACTTACGTTCAGCTTGTGTCAGTAATGAAAACTTTGCGCAAGCTGTTGTGAGAAGAGACCTATACAATGATCTTCAACACTGTAATACATTGCTTCTAAGCCAGATAACAGAATATCTAGAGTCTTTTCGTGAATCCAATGAAGCCACCAAATTGACTGTAGGTCCAAAGGGTCCCAAGGTAAGTGCTTATGCAGTTAACAGGCATGATTCACTGCGTTCGTAAATGACAGTTGACAACTATAGTCATCTGTTTTCTGATGCAAGTTCAAAAATGTAAACGGTGGTAGGAATAGAGGTCTCATGGAGGCAATAGTGGTTTAGTTGTGGCATCAGTTGTAGTGTACTTTGTAATATTTTGTGGTGATGGTGGTGGTGTTACAGTGGAAATAGCTGCAGTAAATTTGGTTGTGGGAGTGATAACATGACACATGATTAGGAGCTGTGAATTTATTAGCTGCTCTGATTGTTGGTGCTTTTAATGAAACTGAACTGTACTGTGTTGTTTTAGATAGTAATCTCATTGCTCTGACCATATCTGTATTCACCACAGGCTCTTGGAGACCTGCTAGAGAGTATTGCAGGGGCAATATTAATTGATACAAAGTTTAACCTAGACGAAGTGTGGAAAATATTTATACCCCTATTGTCACCGCTTGCAACCCCGCAGAATCTTGAGCTTCCTCCATTACGTGAGCTGATACAATTGTGCGATTCCCGTGGGTATTTTATAAAAGAAAAATGCATAAGTAAGAATGACATAGTGTATGCAGAGCTTAGTCTGCAGCTTACTGATGTTCTTTTGGTTGGAGATGGATATGATAAGAGCAAAAAAGCCGCAAAAGGAATAGCAGCTACTCATTTGTTGAAAGAACTTGAGGTATGCTCTACTTGTGTCATTGTATTATATGAATTACTTAAAGAATTGAGTTCTAAATAGTTCCAAATTTGTGTAAGATAACAATTTGTAAGGTTTTTTTTTGCTTCTTAAGGTCATAGCTCATTGTTTTCAAGGATTTCTCAGTCAATATATCAGAATCCTAAATATTGCATTCAATATTTCAACAATTGCACTTCTAAATATTCTAGAAGAGATTTAGGGGTTTGTGCAAAAGTGTTTTGATATCCCTTTGATTGCTTCTTTTATTGTTGCGATTCTTAATGTTTCTACATGTTGACATTTCATTGTTGTCTCATTCCAATGCTTTTAATCTGTACGAAACAGAATAGGGGAATAACATACTCCCGGGGTGACTCAAAGAGGAGGAAACAAGATTGTAATCTAGTTGTTGATTCATCTTCCCTAGACATAACTGATGGTCAGCGAATAACCAATAAAAAGCTGAAGAAGGTGGAAAATCAATCACCAGCAGGTTCGGGAAGAGATCTTTCCCTTGTTGGCAGTTCCACAGATGGCCCCCCAGGTATGCACCTTCAAATCTTTCAAGTCCCTCTTATATGTGTTACAGGATGTCAAAAAACGTCTGCATCGTTGAACTCTTGATTGATATAATCTTCATTTGATCTACTAGTGTAAAATTAGCTATTGTTGGAGAATGTCCCACATTGGAAAAATATAAAGAAATAAAGTGATGTATAAATGGTGTAGATTGGGCCTTAACACTAGCCAATCAGCCAATTGATTTTGTGTTATATGGGTTCAATGCCATTTATGTACGTGTGGACAAACACTACCATAGAGTTTTTCAGATGGTACGTGTGGGCTTGTGCTTGTGTACCACGTGTTGGTATGTCCATTATTGTTCAAGTGCAAGTGCTATGTATTCATAATAGGCTGTGATGCAGAGAATAATAACTTCTATATGTTGTTACTTAGTATAAGAAGAAAAGGGTTATTGTAATTGGGGATTATCGATTATCAAATAGAATTTCAAGATTTTCTTATCTGTTGTAACTCTGTTGTTCTTGCTCTCTTTTCTCATCTCTTTCCTTCACTTTCTCTTCTATTTTCTATCTTTCCAAACAACAGTTACGATCCATTAGTAAGGATCATAACAGCAAGGGGGAGTTACCAATTGGTTGTGTTATGTGGGACCATTTATATGTTCATGTATACATATGTGGGCCAACACTCTTAAGACCTATAGAATTTCTAACAACTATGATATTACGGCTCAAAGGTCAGCAGTGCTGTTTTAGAAGCCACTGCATCTTTATGCCTGACTTTTCTATTTTCCTTTCTGCACTTGTAATCAATTAAGCAGTATGTCACTGTGTAAGTTGGCTCTCTGCAATTTTATAACCCAAAAAAAAAAAGTAAACAAATAACTCAATCAAGGTGCTGATTGTGCAATATATCCTTTTTTCCCCCAGATTAGCTACTTTTTTTTACCATAAAATTAGCTACTTGTTGATTCCTGAACCATTCAGGCTTACTTCCAAAGATTAAAGCGGGAAGCCAGGAATTATCTCATTAAATATTTCTTCTTGCAGTTATCGAGGCACTTGACATGAAAAAAGGTGGACCGCGGAGTGATCTTTTCAACCTCTGTAAGAAATTGCAATGGACAATGCCGACATTCAGAACGACGGAAGAAAAGTCAAGGTCTGCTGGTTCAACTTATGTTTATCACATGCACTATGATATGCACATTAATATATGATCCAAGAATTTAATATATCATTTGAGCAGTTAATAACTGTTATTGTATATTTCCTTCTTTATATTAAGTTTCATCCTGTACTTTCCACTGAGTTTAATTCTTTCTCATGCAGCACTCCAATTTTATTTGAAGGCATGGAGAGATATCAGGCCTTTGTATCAAAAATCACCTTGCACGTACCTTTTTATGGCACAATTGAATGCACAGGAGACCGTAGACCTGACAAGAAAGGTTCATTTGATACTGCAGCACTGGCCCTGCTTTATGAGCTCCAAGAACAAGGGCTACTGATCATTGGCTACTCGAAGTAACTTTGGTACTGGTCTAAATAATTGTTCTCTGATTTTGGAATTCTAGGGCAATTAGGAAACTAACCCACTCACCTCCCTGCACCAACGGCTAACCAATTGTTAGCCGTATGTGAACGGGCAAATTCTCTTCCATCCTCCAAAATCTTCACTGCACCAAAATTGCTGGCAGCTAGCCATTGCGGAATGCAAGCTAGTAATTCTAGCCTCTGGGAGCTGAGAATATCTGTACTATTAAATTTTATTTTGGATAGCTGTGCATATTGACACTAATATTTTCCTGGAAAGCGTTGCAATCCGCAGGTTCATGTATTCCTTGTATCAATCATCCAGGAAATAACAGCTTGTAACATTACAGATTGTAATGAAAATTTTATATTTTTCTTTGAAGTATACATTTGATTGAAGTAAGATTGAAAATGGGCTGGCATTTGTTTTAATATTTTCATTATAATGTCAAACTAAATACAACTAAATTTAATAGCAAACTGGAAGATTAGATATAATCATTTCATTTTCAGTAAACTTCTGTGTCATTTTGATCGCTCTAATCTGTGAACTGATGAAAGCATTAAATATTTGATTCAATCAAACTAACAATCAATAAAGCTCAACAGCTCCTTGTGCAAACACCCTGTTCAATTTACATGATGATATACAGGCACTTCCGTCCAAAAAATGAAGTGCATGTGTTGAAAAAGAAAAATAACAATATCTGATGGTATTACACTCTTCAATGTTCCTCATGCACACTAACTGGAAGTATATTTGTATATTTGAGGTAAAAAAAAAACCATGACTTGCATAGTAGAAAACTGAATTTCATTCTCCGGAAAACTTTGGATGGAGAACTTAAAGGCTGTATGTAGTTCTTGTCCTCGAGGCAAGGCCTTCGCAATGAACAGCTAGGATGGGTCATTGCTCATCAGTTACTGAAACCAGTATATTGCTACGACAGCCGAGCGTGATTAGATGATGCTATGCTCTAATTAAGAGTTCATATACATTACTATTGTTGTCCCCAGAAACGCGCTTCAACATCTCAAAACTCTTGCGGCTCCCCAAGAAGTCAATCCGTTTGAAAATCACATAACCAAGCTCAGCTGTTTCTTCACTGGAGTACACAGTTCGGAGCCGGTCAGCATGCCTTGAGTCGGTGTGAATTGCAGCTTCTATTTCTGAAGCTGACATATTCTCCTGCAAGAGTGTGAAGCAAGACTCAAAGGAATTATTAAGAAGAGACATACGTTTGTGATGTTACCAGTCCAACATAAAAATATGCCTGCAAGCTCAGTCCAACAATACCAAAGAATAAAAAAGCCCATAGGCCTACTCATGATATAAAAATGCAGTGAAGGGAATCTCCATTTTTACCTGATAAAATGAGTATATATGGTCTAACACCTGCATACATGTGAAACCATTTTCACTGAAAAACGTTCTTGAAGAAGGCCCCATTTCAGAAAACCGGTCACCAGGAAACATTATGGTCAGAAAGTGGTTCTTAAATATCAACTCAGTTTTCTCACTGCAACAAACATAAATAGAATGCAGTTAGACAATGTGCTATTTAGATGATCCCAGCAGACGAGAGAGAGAGGGAACCTTTCTGTAAGTGGTCGTGTTAAGTTAGAGAAGGAAGCTTCTGAGTCCTTTCCATCACCCTTTGCATCAAAGAATACAGATGGGTGTTCACTAACATCTTCGCTACTACATGAGTCTGTGTAAATAGAAGCAGTTGAAGCTGGCTCAGATATTGACCAGCAGATTGAATCCAAAAGGCTGCTTGGGGTTATCGGTCGTATTGGAGTTTGACAGGTCTGTAAGAATGGAGAGTTCACAAATGCCGTGTTTCATGTCAATATAAGTGTTGCAACTTTCAAATATTAAGCCAGATGAACTTTCACAAACACACTAAATTGGTAACTTAGCAAGATATAACAACCTGCACTGCAATCAATAAATTGGTAGATGTGGTTATTTCAGGACCACCACAACCACCTGCATTAAAATCCACCAAAAAAGGACCACTAATGCATGATATGCCTAGGTATTCAGTTGAAAGTAATTAGTTCATTATATCATATCAGCAAGATCCATCTGGCTGTGGTCCTATCCTTCAGTATTTTCGGTGAATTGACCACTCCAGCGACTTCAATCTGTTAAACAGTGCTTGGTCCCAATAATTGTAGCACTGTGCTGAAATTGTTCTTTGCTATAGTAAGAGTCCTTTGAACAGTCACTGCATTGCTTTACAGGAATATAGCTGTAATAACCTTATTTACCTGATAATTTTCCCAATACATAATTGGAAATCAGAAACATTTATATCAGGACAAGCCCATAAAGCCAGAGTCTTAACTCCAAGTCACTGGAGCCAAACATATTCACATATAATCAAAGGCTTTCTACAGTGCAATTGAAAACACCAAAAAGCAAATCTAAATATCTTACCATTAAAGTCAAACACGTGTATGAAAACAAATATAGAAGACATCAAAAGCAAGATGGATCAATAATTAGCAGAAAAATGACACTGCATATGAATAAATAATTACCTGCATTCGACGACCACGGCGGCTTCTAACCCCATTTTTAGCAAGATTGACAATTTGTTGCCTCTGTCCATAGCTTGCTTGACGACTCAGATTTTGAATGTCGTGTTGGCCATTTCCCATATTTATTTCCTTCACAAATCAATATGAAATGGGAAGCATGCAGCTGGGTCAATTCTGATTAAGCATATCAGAATGACAGTATAAACAAGGTTGGTAAACACGTACCTGCCCTGCAATGCTATTTTGAAAATTTTCAAGCATCATCCCAACCTGCCTTGCCAAATCAGCAGATAAGTGAACAAGCCTCTGGACAGTTTTCTCCTTTGCTGTTTTCAGAACCCAAAATGGCTGAGAGACAACATATGCCAAAAGAATTTGATTGAGACAGAATCAATGAGGTAGACCTTTTTAGGTAACAAGATAGTCATGCACAAGCACTCACAGTAACCAGGTTGTTAGAATGGCCAAGATATTTTTGGATTGACGCCCCTTCACATACTACATGACTTGCATTGCAGCCAACAAACCATCGATCTAAAAAAGTGGCACCTTCTTTGGTAGCTTCCTCATAAACCTACCAAAGTACCAAGCACATCTAGGACCTCAGAAGTTGCTCAACACGACTAAAGAAGAAAATGCAATTCACCATTAGAAACCCAAGGTACCTTATTCCGCAATTCGTCCGAAATTTCTGAATCAACATACAGAGAGTTACCAGTTAGAGTCGAATCAATACTTCTATTAGAACTTCTTGCAGACGGTCGTTTATGAAGTCCTTCATTCATGTCAAATTTCTTGGCATCGTTAATACCAGCAGGAAGGCACGAATTTTCAGCACTATTGATACCGACAAGTCGATTTAAGTCATCTAAGCGCACATCATTTTCTCCAACACTCTTGACACTATAGAGTGATTCGCTTAACCTCACTGCAACAAATGTTGGATTCAGAGACCAAGCTAACAACGAAAGTCACTTCAGCTATGATATTTTCTTACTTATTCCATTTCAACATCAATAACATCTATTTCATAAGGAATTGTAAACAGTAAGGTCCTGCTCAAATCAAGATGGGCCTCAAAATTATCGATGTGGCACTTAAACTGTCACCTCAGTTGAGAAAAATGGAAAAAGGAAAAAAAGGGGAGAATTCTGCAATGCATAATAAATCCCTGATTTCTCCAAAGGAGGTCAAAAAAAAGATTTAGCATCAAAATTAGCAAGAGAAATTAGAGGGGTGCCAGCAGCCAGGCTGGGTTCAGTGATCATGTTCGTTATGGTACTAATAGATTAGTACTGATGAAACAAAAGAGTAGCCCAAACATACCATTCCGTCGGACACTGTCCACAAACCATCCAATTGTAACAACAAAAAGACCATTTTTTGATCCATGCTTCAAAGCATGTTCAAACTTGCGTCCACCAAAGCTGTAATCAATATTAAGGAGTCACAGAAGCATTGTATTGGTGAGAACATAACATATCACTGGTAGAATATATGTTTTTAGGAGTAAAAGCAGAACTCTTTTTTGGGTAAATTATTAACAAGCATGGCATATTCCAAATCCAACTGACCAATATGGCATTTTCTTTTATGCTCTGATTTCTTTTGTTGATCTAAATAAAGCTATGATTCAAAGTCTTCTTTCATTTCAGATGTATCCAGTCAAAACTTCTATCTTAAATCATAAAATAAAAAACTCCATGTTCAACCGAAACTAAAAGGATATCTGGACCACCAAATGAGTACATTGAGGGTGCAGATTAGGACTGTATTGACCTCCTAGTCTCTCCGTTGCTTCCATGACTTGCTTCCTTGCTTCTGTACAAGGAGAGGTGGAAACATATTTCTACAGATTAATCAACTTAAACAAGAACAATAAGAACTCTCTGTAAACTTCCAAGTAGAAAATTTTAAAAAATATATAAAAAAAATAAAAGGACAAGCAGCAAATCTCAACAAAAGTCAGATGCGTACTTGGAGTTCTGTCAACTACTTGAAATAAGCCATTACTACTAATAACATAATTACCATCAAGTGGACAACCCACTGAAAGGGACATGCACATGTTGCCAATAATAAAATTCTAACTGTGGAGTTAGCATTCATGACTCCATACAACCAAATATTTCTGAATCTGATTAAAAGAGATACTGAACAAGAAGGAAAGGACATGCACATATTGCCAATAACTCTTATCAAATAATAATTACCAACAAGAGTCAATTTTCACGAAAATCAAAATATTTTCTTCCTTCCCCAACTTGCAGGATATAGAATCAAAACAAACATCTTTAACCCAAAAAAGAAAAATCTAAATAAGCACATACCTTTAGATAAACCAGTAACACAAATAACAAGACCAGAAAATGGACCGCTTGATCTAACCAAAATCGATTCAGACCCGATAGAAGAGGAAGTGGCAGGAGGCATTGGCTCAAAAGATTGCAAACCTCTAAAAGAAGGAATTGAATATGATAAACCCACAAAAAGCCTTGAACAACCTTTGCTATTAACCACTTCCACTTTGCCAAGACCACCACCACCTCCACCCATAACCAACACCTCCTTAAATATCTGTTAACAA
>CATIWO010080196.1:0-11558 GCA_949673435.1 Macaranga tanarius | reverse complement strand
TATGAATGGGACTTTTATATGGATGGTTTCGCCTGTTCAGGAGGGGCTGGAGCAGGAATAGTATTAAAGGTTCCCTAGAGTTGCATGGCCAAACATGTCTTGAAGTTTGTTTTCCCAGCCTCAAATAATATATCAGAATATGAAGTGATCATCAGCGGCCTTGAATTGGCAAAAGGTATAGGAGTCTTAGATTTAAAAATGCATAGTGATCCTCAGCTCGCCGTAAACCAGATCATAGGAGTATAAAAGATGAGATGATGGCACTACACTTCCTGGACAGATTCAAGGAGAGGAAAATTCATGTATGCATTATTCAAATTCCCCGAGCGGATAATTCTTAAGCAGGTTCTCTCAGTAAAATAGCTACAACCACAGAGGAATTCCTATCTAGTGATACCGATACAGAGAATGTACCCGCACTATGGTGGATGGATTCATCAATGAAATACCTGGAAGATGGAGAACCGGCATCGGACCGAAAAGGAGCTGTTAAGCTATCCCTCAAGGCATCTAGATTTGTCATTCAAAATGGCAAATTGTACGAGAGGGGGTATCATATGCCACTACTTTAGTGTTTATCCCATGAGGAAGCCAACTACGTTCTAAGGGAAGTATATAGGGAGTATGTGGTACTTATATTGGTGGAAGGGCTCTGACTAATGAAATTATCAAGCAAGGATACTTTTTTCCTACAATTACTAAGGATGCTTTAGACTCTGTACAAAGATGTGATGCTTGCTTAAGATTTGCCAACTTCATACATATTTTGATGAATTCCCAAATTCCCATTCCGGCCCCATGGCCATTTGCCTATTGGGGAATAGACATCCTAAGTCTTTTCCCTACAGCACCTGAACAAAGGTGCTTCATCATCCTTACAGTAAACTATTTTACCAAATGGGTCGAGGCCGAAGCCTTGGCGATAATTACTGCCCAAAAAGCCATCAATTTTGTGCGAAGAAGCATAATTTGCAAATTTGGGGTACCCAAGATCTGGTGTCTGACAATGGCAAGTAGTTAGATTGTGATAAATTCAGAGAATTGATTATGGCTAAAAATTGATTGTCGATTCAGTTTTGTTTCGCACCCACAGATAAACGGGCAAGCAAAAGTATCAGACAGGATTATCCTCTAGAGGTTAAAAAAGCAAGTGGAAGGTGCTAAGAGCAGTTGGGCAGAACAGTTACCAAGAACTTATGGGCTTACAGAACTACTCCTAGAGCTACCACAGGGGAAAACCCCTTCTTTTTTACTTATGGAACTGAAGTGGTTATCCCCGTAGGGATCGAAATGCCTTCACAAATAGTATAATATTACAAGTTGAATGAGAATGAAAAGGAGCTGAAGATCAATTTAGACCTACTTGAAGGTTTGAGAGAAGAGACCTCAGTTAAAATTACAGCACAACAAAGGAAGTAGCCTAAGAAGAAAGGATAAGGGAAATTATCTCCCACCTGGGAAGGCCCATTTAAAATAGTGAAAGTAATCAGGTAGGAGATTTATCAATTGGCCAATGCCAGTGGAAGCCCACTCCCTCATGTATGGAACTCTTAGTACTTGAAGAAGTATTATCAACAGAGGAACTCCTAGTCCCCTTGGACTACTCTCTTCACATAAAACTTTACCCACAATGGCATTTTTTATTCTTTTTGGTGCGACAAAGAATATCTTCATGAAGCTGGGTTTCCATATTGCCCTTCATTTTAGAAGAATTATCCCCTCATGGGTAAAAGCACTCAAGAGAAAATATTCAGAGTTATTCCTGACTAGGAATGACTTTGGGGAAAAAACCCCCTAAAAAAATGTTCACTCTCCTCAAACATATGGGGAACACTTTCAGAGGTGAAGTGCACCAAAACAGAATGCATTCGACCCGTTTATGTCTCCAAAAGCGAGATAAACATCACTACATCATTCACTCCCCATGGAGTACCTGCGCAGGAACCCTCTAAGTAGAATTCAGGCTCATGCCCGATACCCTCAATTGGGAATCAAAGAAAACACAATTCTTCAAGTAGAAACCAGGCTCATGCCTAATACCCTCAATTGGGTGCAAAACCAGGCTCATGCCTAATACCCTCCATTGGGAATCAAAGAAAGCATGAAATATCAATCAAATAGAAATACTGCTCAAACATTTTAAGCAAAATGAAGTGCAACACACTAGTTGAGCTAAGTTACATTGTTTCTATATTACAACAACTACATAACCATACAATTCAAACAAAACAGACATGGAGGGCTACTTAAGCTTCATCACCTACAGTAGAGGAACCGAGTTTATCTTCTGAAGCGCCGGAGACAAGCATAGAGGAATTTTCCTCCTTACTTTCTTTGAGCTCGCCAGGAACATCCTGGCCGCCTGCAGCCTTTTTGGCCGTGTCAGAAACATCTTCAATCTTTTTAGCAGCCACTATACCTAGAGGAGAACTGGGAGCTGATTTATCCTGAGAAGGTAAAATCTCTTCCAAGTGACTTCCTGAATCCCCACCTACAATATTAGAGTAGGAAAAGTCCTTGTCAGGAAAATACCTTTGGATCATCTCCAAGGAATCATACCATCCAGATGAGTAAAAGTCAGTAGCGCGAAGGGTTATCCCCTGATTGTACCCTTCAGAATCTTTAAAGTCCTCCACAGCACACTTAAGGCCAATTTATTTTTCAGCCTCCTTCTCGGATAATTGCTTAAGCAAGTTGATCACCAGTCTTATTTTTTAGTTCAATTCAAAAAGACACCGCTTCTCAGCCTCACGACTAGCGCTAACTCCCTTTGACATTCGAAGTTGCAAGACAGACTTATCAAAATCATCCTTTAAACCATGTGCCTCTCTCTTTAAGCATCTGTTCTCCTCAATAAGCCTATTAACCTCCTCCTATATGGATTGGACTCAAAGTTCTTGCTCGTACAAAGCATCGCATAACTGCAAATATAACAGATGAAATCAGATAGCTATTGGAACTGAAAAACCCCAAATGACACATTGCAAACATACTAATGAAGCACTTCAGATAACTATATTTTGAAGGGAGAAGGTACTCTGATTATAAGGGCGAGAATGTTCTTCTAAACTGGTGTAAAAAGACTAGAGAAGGTAAAAAATAACAGCACCTTGCAGGAAAAATCCTACCCCCAAATACCTATTAATTAGAAGAGAGGCTATTTCCTGAACCAGGGTATCAGGATGAAGGTCAATAGAAGAGGTAGCATCCAAGTTGACAATTGGTTCTTTCTCCCTACTCATAACTGTTGAGATCCGATGATCTTTTTATTTTTTCTTGTGGTGCCCCTCTGCCTCTTCTCCGGAGTCAGAACTTGGCACCTCCTCGGCAGACTCAGTAATTTTCCTCTTTCCTCTCCCCTTGCTGCTAGGGAGAGGAATCTCTGCTTTATCCTACCCAGATCTTCCTATTGGTGATTCTACAGTAGCTTTTCCCCTTGTTATAACTCCAAAATAGGATTCAGATCTCTTCAACTTCGAAGGAACACCGGTACTTGGGCTTTTGACCAGTAGCCCCTTATGTGTATCAGCTCCGTGTTGACTTTGCTATTTGACCAGTCGGGCCATTTCCTCTGCGGACAGCGTAAACTTGGATGGCTTTAAAAAATGTCTCCTTGTAAAATTGCCAAAGAAATGAAGATGCATAAGAAATATAAAAGCAACTAACAGCTACAACAAACTATCGAGAACACGATAAACAGTAAAACTACCAGATTCTTTCAAAGGATATCCGACTAAAACCTTCTGAACATCATAAACCTTACCTTCCCCCCACAATCATTTCAAAGCCTACCTTATCCTCATTATTTAATTTGGGAATTTTCTTTCCCCCCTCAGGCACATTTTTCAGGCATCCCCCTCAGGCTCATGTCTAAATCCCATTTTGACAGATGCCCATCTCCTTCTTACCTGGTCACTAGAAATTCAGACCTCCAAAATTTATCCAAGTGGACTTAATCATAGAAGAAGATAATGATGTCGACATTATGTCTGGATTGAAGAACAATAAAAAAAAAGAAGAAAGGTTTTTCATCTTACACGAATATAAAAATAATTGTTGATGAATCAAGTGATGAATTCCTCTTAAAGAAAATCCTCTGCGGAAAACTCCTGCTCAGACATCTTCAACTCCTACACAGGAGAAATGCTTTCATCATAAGAAATTCTCTTTCAAAGAAATTTTCTCCGTTGGATTTAATTCGAAGAACTTTACCTTCCTCAAGGAAGAGAAATTTCCTCCATAACAAATTATTGCTCAAATACCTCCAACTCCCGTATGGGAGTAAAGTTCTTCTATATAAAATTTTCATTCAAAGATTCAACCTCCCCCATGGGAGCGAGATTTCCTCCATTGGAAATTCTCAATCAGAAGGACTTGAACCTCCCCCAAGGGAGCCTCACAGGAAATTCTCTATCAAGAATATTAGCCTCCCCCTAGGAAAATTCTCAGTCAGGAATGTCAACCTCCCACATAGGAATAGAATTTCCTCCATAAGAAACTCTATTCAAAGAACTCTACCTCCCACAAGGGAGAGAAATTACCTTTACAAGAAATTTCTATTTTGATATTTCTAACTCCCCTAAAGGAATGAAAGTTTCTCTACAAAAAAATTCAGTTGAAGATTTAAACCTCCCCAAGGGGAGCTTCACAGGAATATTTCTGTTAAAGCTTGAAGATTTAAACCTCCCCAATTGGAGCTTCACAGGAAAATTCATGTTAAAGCTTGAAGAGCTGACCCTCCCCCATGGGAGCTTCATAGAAAAATCTCTATCAAAGACTTGAATATCCTCCAAGGGAACAGAATCTGATTCAAAGGAATGTCCACTCAGGAATCTCTAACTCCCTCATGGGAGAAACATTTTCTCCATTAGCAATGTCTACTCAGAAAATCTCCCCTCAAGAGGAAGCTACTTTAGAAACCCATACGGGGGGGCAAACTTTAAATCATAGAGGGACCAAACCCTCTAACTTTCAAATTAGTCCTCCAAAAGGGAGGCACTCTCTAGAAGTGAGAATCCATGCCATGAGGATTTAAGGAACATAAATCTTCCCCAGGCACCAATCAACCTCCACAAGGAGGTTCTCCCCACAGAGAATCATTTAAATTTGGAAGTCAAAATCTCTCTACAAGTGAGAGTCCCATGTCTCCAAGGACTTGTGGTATAAATATCCTCTCCAAGAAAACACTTCTCAAGGAGAATCAATTAAACTCAAAAGGCATGTCCCCATGGACTTCCTATATATATATATATATATATATATATCCTGCTTGGATACGATTATTCCTCCCCAATGAGGCTTCTAGTATCTAGGTCCCAGGAATATTCCTGGACCCTAAAGAATAAATCTCCCCAAAAAGAAGCAACAGAATTTGGATCCCAATATCCTGCAAAGGAGAAGCATTGCCCGAATAAGAGTATTGAGGAAGAATTACCTATTTATACTCTTTCATCTAGGACATTCTAGACTCAGAGTAGGGAGGACTACTGATGATACATAAAATATTCGACCAATCAAAGAAGGCCACGTGAAAAAGAGACTTGAGGATCAGTTTGGTGGGACCTATCTTATTCTTTGACTTGTCAACTATTCCACTCAGGTTTATACCCGAATGGTGGCTATTCGGGAATCTCATCACAGAAAACTCCACTCAGGACAATTCCTCTCTGGAAACTCGCAGCCCACTTCCCCTCTGCTTTGCATTAAATGCGGCTGTCACTTGTCACCTCGATTCTGATGCCACCAACCCTCCAGCTGTAGAACACTCAGGTGTTCTGAAAAGGTGGACTCCATATCTTCTCTCTCTAGTACACTCTATAGCATATAAAAGGAATGAGGTACACTTATTCAAGGACTTCTTCTTCTCCTTCTTTCTTTGCTTCTTCTTTGCTCTGTATATTGCAGACCCAAAAACTCAACCAAACCGAGACAACTTCATTTTCTCCATTTCTGATCTCATTCTTTACTTTACATACAATTCTCCCTACTCAGGAAAACTACTGACTTGACCGTCGGAGGGGTCTTGGGAATTTCCAGGCCCTTAGCTCATTGTTATTGATTCTTGCAGACATGGAGAGCTTAGTTGGAGCTGAAATGATGGAGCACCCATATCAGAAACAGTACTGGCCTGCAATGAATTATTATAACCCTCACACTCATGATCAGCTTGGTTTCAAATTGTCATGGAGTTTATTGAATAATTAATCAAATCTACGGTCTACCTTAGGCTTCAACCTTATGAGATTTTATTTTCTTGCATGTACCATGATGCAGTATATATAACACATCGTACGTAGATTTTCTGTATAGGTTCTTAAAATGAGTTCGATGTGTTCGTCTTGTGATCTAAAACTATATATAGTCTAAGGTACGTAGGCTGCAAGAGCAAGATTTTTCAAAGTTTCAGCTGCTAAATAAAATGTTTAAAGCTCTCTACAAAGTTCTTTGGCGCATTTATAGCTAAGTTTGGTACAATGGCTTAAAAACTTCAATTGTCCTTGTTTTCATGTTTCATTTCTTTGGAAGAAAATTGGAGATGATATCATGTACATATATATACACGTTAAATTTCAATTAGTAAAATTAAATTCTTCAAAAAATATTTAATTTGTAATTATTTTTCACCATACAAATTATGTATTGTAAGAATTATAAACGCCACTTATGTTTTCTTGGTAATCAAGACAAAGATATGTTATTGCTCAAAACCTGGCGATACAGCAATACAGAAAAGAAAAAAAATCCTGGGAGACAAGTCTCAAAATAAGAAACCACAGTTACCAGCAGCCTAAATTATTTTGACTAGTACTATTGGCAAATTTGATTAACACGTAATCACAAATACATCTAAAAACATTTTCTCTATTTGCTGAAATTGGCTGAAAAATCATTTTATTTCTGTAAATTTATCTGGAGTAAATAGTAGCTGAGAAAGCTTTTTCTCATTTTTCCCTTGATATTCTCACTACCATATTTTCTGCAAAACCAAGAGACTTCCAAGTTCCATCTGAGAGGACTTCTTGCAATTTCACAAGCTCGAAGTACTTTCATTCATACTACTTTGCTGTAGTTAATATCAAAAACACAAATGTTTCACTGTTTGAGGAGCATTACCACACAACTCACACTTCTCATCACCAATACACTTTCACTGAAAATAGTCTATTCTAAGTAATCAATTTTATCTAAATAGCCAGCCAACAAATAAAGCTGTCTTGAAATGTACATCATACCCTACAACAACTTGCACCATTTCACTTTCTCTTTTTTTGTTCTTATTGCCTCTCAAGCACTTGCTACAGAATAAATGCCAATTTTACTTAGTTTCCAAATTACTCTATCTTCAAATTCATCATCCATCTTAAAGGACAAAGTAATTTAGTTGAAGGCTATGTCAGTTTCAGTCTCAATAGCATCTGGAGATTTTCACTGCCTACTACTCTAGCAGGAACAAATCCAGAAATTTATGTTGGTGGGACCAGTACACGCACACTCACACAATACATACTTGTTAAATACTTTTTGTATTAATTTATAAATAAAATTTATCAAATAAATATTAATTTATTATTTTGTTAAATATATTATTAGATAAATATAAACAAGAACAATTCACAAATTAATATATAGCAATTTTTTTATTTTGATGTAAGCAATACAATTTTTCAAATTATATAAAAACAATTAATATGTGTAAATGAAATACAAAAAATTTATTAAAAATTAATTTAACATAATATAAATAATTTTAAAGAACAATACTTCCAAAAAGACAATACTAAAACGATGAGAGAAATTAAAAAAAATTTATTATTTGTTATGAGAATAAGAAGTAAAAATATGAAATTAAAAGTTAACAAGAAATTATTTCCTTATAAAATAAAATTTTACAAATTTAATATGTTACACTCAATTAATATAAAGTAATTATAGAGAAAACAGTACTGCAAACTTCAAAATGTCAAGTTGGAATTAGTAGTCGATAAAATGATTGTTGTGGCACTCTAAATAATTTTTTTACTTACTTTATATGTAGACAGATTATTTATAAGGAACTTGCAAATAATGAAACTATATATATATATATATATATCAAATTAAAAGAAAATAATAAAATGTTATAATTCATGATTTTGTTTGCATTTAAACATTCAAATAAGGGCAAACCAGGAATTTTATACTTTCCTCATTGGCGCGGCCCGCAATGAGAAACATTTCCCTACTCTATAATACGAAAAATTCTTGGGTGAACCCAGTTCGCCATGTAAGATTATGGACTCCCCACTATATACTTGACATGTAACACAACTAGTTATTATTTATTTTACTTTTAATTTTAAGAGTTAAATATTTAATCATGATTACTTTTCACATATTTATGAACTTTTTTTATTTAGATTTATGATTTATTTTTTAAAATAATAATATGTGATGTAATTTATTAATTTTAAAATTAAATTTCATAAAATTATTTAATTTTTAATTTAAATTAATTGAACTTTTTATGGACTTTTTTATGAACTTTTTATGAATTTTTTTATGAATTATGAACTTTTTTTAATTAATTTAAATTAATAGATTTAATTTTAAAATTAATAAATTATATCGCATATCATTATTTTAAAAAATAAATCATAAATTTAAATTAAAAAATTTATAAATATGTGAAAAGTAATCATGGTTAAATATTTAACTCTTAAAGTTAAAAGTATAATAAATGCTAATTAAATGCTAACTAATTGTGCTACATGTCAAGTGTATAATGGAGAGTTCATATGTAACACCCGCCTTTTTATATATGCAATTGTGACGTGAGTATTTTCTTTTTATGCATAAAGGTTAGTAGATTTTATTAAATTTAAGATTGGGTATAAACATAGAGAAGGATTAAATTGAAGGGAACGTTTGGGGCTATTGTGTATTTGCCTATCTCATTAAAGAGCTAGGGAGTAATTGAGATGATATTTAGTTATGCTTATCTTATTATTATTATTATTATTATTATTATTATTGGTAGATAATTACTTAAGAAGTAATTATGAAAGGAGACTTTGGAGGCTAAAATAGAGGAGTTTGATTGGCTAATATATATTGTGTATATTTAATTATTTTTATGTATATGTGTGTGTGTGTTAGTGTAGAGTAAGTGTAGAGCTTTGAGAGGAAGAAGAAGAGAGTGAGTTGTGAATGATTCTTGGAAAGCTATTGATCTTGCTCTATCAATCAATTGGGAGGAATTAGGAAGTCTAATATCCATTGAAGTCAATTTGGTAAGCTTTACATGTTTTATGGTTGAATTTGGTTGAGTTGTAATTATTGAGAAATTCGGGTAGGAATTACTCTGTTTTTCAGTCATTTTATTATTGTCATATCTTGAGTTTTACAAATCTGATTTGAGCAAGCTTTAATATTCTGAAAACCTCAGAGAGTCCTCTAGATTTCTTATGTTTTGAACTTGGCCGAATTTTGCTGTTTAGCTTGTCATATTAGGCCAGATATTTTAGTGCTCACTGAATGCTCTGCTTTAGGCTGATTGGATTATAAAATCCATAATTAATTTCACACTTGTCCAAATTGAGTAATTCAAATTGAAATTGGAAATAGATGAGTAACCCTAGCTCCAGTAGTAATTTGGGAGTTTTTGGATTATTGTGTGTATCTTGAGGTCCATTTGAGTAAGGAGTATTTTATTACCTTCTTGTGTATTAGGGGTGAATTGCTATGGTTAATTGTTGGTTTTGGTATGTGATGATATATAGGAGTTGGAAGAGGAGAAGGAGGCCCTGCTCAATAGGAGGGTTTTACTTGAGAAGGAGTTCAAGCTTTTGGTAAGTAATTGTTAACTCAATGCTTATGTATAGTAATTCCCTTGTAACTAAAATTGCTTGACAATGCTTGACTTGTGAATGCCAAATTTAATGGCAAGACGTGTGAATGCCAAATTTAATAGCAAGAATGAGTATGAATATGTGATATTGGTATCTTTGATGGGTAAGCCACCTAGTGTGGTATGATAAATATACATTGTGTTGTGAGTATGTGGAAAGGTATGCATTTTGCATCAATATAAGGACTATGTGTGTGTGGAGTTTGAGCTCCACGATCTGATATTGAAAGGGGTAGAAAGTATCAGATATGGCCATTCATGTGATAATTATATATATGCGTATACGTGTGAGATTTGAGATTGAAAGGGGTAGAGAATCTCAGAAAGGGCCATGGATAGATGAAAAAGAAAATAAGGAAAAGAAAAGTAAAAATGAGCTTGTGCATAATTATGCATTATTGCATTATGTATGTATATAAGTATTGAATGTGGTTTTATTTGTGAGATTAATAAATTGTGAATGTGAAATAGTATTGTGGTTATTTATTGCAGAATTGGCCCTACTGTAGTAGGGAGATAAATATATTCTAGGGGTGGTTCTGCCCAATTTTTGGTAGACTCCTCGTAGATTATGTTTGTATCAATAAGTTATTGTAGAGCTTAGTGTGCCATTAATGAATTATATTATTGAAGAAATAGGTTGAGACACCAACAACGTTGTTTGTTGTGATATTAATAGATGTTTGGTGTAGACTAGTATGTTTATAATGTATGGTTGTAACTTGAATTGAGTTATATTCATACGTTTTAACATCACTAGTTACTTCAAGGACATTTTAGTCAATTTATATAAATGAATTTAGCCTAGGGTCTTCATAAAAGTTGTAGCCCTCTGAGTTAGCTTTCTATAGCTTTTTGAATCACTTGATTCTGAGTTCTGTAGAGGGAGTTATGGCTAAAATAGTGCAATATGGTCCACATGCCATGTGCCAAGTGCAGACTTTCAGGCACGGCCGTGCAGACACAGAAGAAAAATGGCAAGAATCAGTTACGGCCATGCCAAAAAGTGGCACAGCCGTGCACCTATCATGCGCAGCACTTGTAGGATTATAGTATTTTGACCATAACTTGAGCTATAGACCTCCAAATGTTGCGTGGTTTGAAGCTACAGAAACCTTAAAGAGTCCTCTACAAGTTCCAAATTTAGGATTGGCTAGAATATATTTTTAATATTCTTTAATTGAGCTTGACATTTTAGTGCTCACTTTCACCTCTGTCATTTGGACTCCCATGCGCAGTCTAAATGTTTAATTCTTGTATTTTGATGTGTAGCAATGTATTTTATGTATTTTTATTAATTAGTTTTTGAGAAGAACTATATGTATGGTTGTATTATCAATTGCTTATTGAGTCGCAAGCTCATTCCTTTGCAATTATGGTTTTCAAAATAGTTAGCCACTTGAGTTGTTACTTGGATTAGAAAGCTTAAAGCTTGGTTTGTTAAGAACTCAGGTGGGACGACAGCGTGCTTGATGACTACATCTCCATCCTCTTGTGCATTTCATCCTTTTTGGCATCAAAGATTTTGTAATAGAATTATGTTGTATTTGTATACATATGTAAATTACATGTACATTGTATATATTAATACTTTAATATATATAAAGTATCTTTTCATTTAAAGAAAAATTTTATTATTCATGCTTTATTTCATTAATCTGGACACGTGTAT
>CATIWO010080183.1:0-12099 GCA_949673435.1 Macaranga tanarius | reverse complement strand
TTTATTGGATATAATATATTTAATATAATGCAACAATAAGATATATAGTTATTATTATTTTTAGATAATAAAATCTCCATTTTCTCCGAATCTCCGCTCCGACTTGTTCCGATTTTTCGGAGCAATTCGGAGTGGAGATTTTAATTTTCGGGTTCGGGTCCGGAGAATTATTTTTTGAAATCTCCGACGTTTGGGTCGGGTCCGGAAATTTTGCGTTCTCCGGACTGCTCCGAGACCCGCTCAGCCCTACATACAATATATACAAATAGTCAATGATTATATTAATACATGTTGCTCCTGGAGAGGTTTCCAAGCTGAAATAGCATGAATTATTCTTCCTCTCCATCCCATCAGAATCCAATCACTATCTTCATCAACTGAAAAATCCTTATGAAAATCATGCTTAACGTTCCTCACCCTTTTCACTATATCTTGATGCAATGATAGCTGCCTGAACCCAATTCTCGAAGTCCTAATCTGCCATTGCTTGTATGTTTCAGGCCTCTCAAACCTTTCCAAACCTTCACATGCTACCACATTCATAATATCTTTTCCTATCAATTCCCTCTCAAACACTAACCTTTCCTGATCTTCACGTGTCGCAACAGCTTCAAACATGTCAAAAATTGCAGAGAAATGGAAGAGGGCCTCACGAAATCTTGTCATAAAGAATGGTGCATTGTATGATCCATTAGTCACTCCGTGCAAGAATATATCAGGATTAATACTCTTGATCAACTTCAGAACAGCATCTCTTGGACTGTTGAGCACAATTGTGTCATCAGGTAAGTTTTTAAGCCTGTTCATACAGCAAACAACAACAGCTTCATCCTTTTCAATCTTGAGATTTTCGAGTCGAATAGTTTCCCATTTCTGTGCTATGGCATTATACTCAAATGGCACATTCAATCTATCTGCCAACTTTTTGAGTCGACGACCTGTCTCTTCGACTCTTTCTGCAGGCCGAAAACCTGGTTGAGGGTAGTCAATTCCTGTAATGCGAATCCTTGGAGGTCCACCAGGTCTTGTCGAAAGGCGGTAGAAAAAGCAAGGCCATTGAAATCCATAGGAAATGCCGAAGTCAATGACGTGCAGCCTTGTTGCCTTCTCTACTGCTTTCGCAATTGTTCTGTTTGTAAAGAAATTTGACATCCTCCTGAAAGGGCAAATCGAAACATAAAGTTGATAAGCTTTCAGGACATCAGCAGCATTAGCTGAAGGTCCTATGAAGGGTTTATGCAAAAACATTCCAGTGCCAGCCAACCGCGCCTCGAGTGCATCAGCAAAGTAATGAGCTAATCTTTGGTTTCCATCCCCATAAGGCGAAGCGTGCCGCCTAATCAGCTTCAATTGCTCGAATGCATTCCTTTGATCCCCGCTTCCAGCAGCTTGTGCACAATGAATTAGGAGTGTTGACAAATCAACCGTCTTTTTATCCTTAGCCAGTCTTCTCGTGCGTGAGTTTGATGCTTGTGACTGCTCACTATGCTGCTTGCTTTCTTCATTTCGCAACGCATCATATAGAGGGCATGGTGAGGCCTCATTGTTCTCAATCTTATGCAGAAATGAATTATCAAACACCTCTAACTGCTCAGATTCCCCTGTAGAGATCACCACAGAATGCTTCTTGTTTCTTCCTTCTTCCTCCAAGTAACCATTATCTTCATTCTGATGAACTCTTCTTCCTCTCGATGGATTTGACAAAAAGCTTCTATCTATCTCTGCATTCTGTGCAGCCAAATCTGGAGGCATTGATAGCTCGCTCACTGAAGAAAAATTCTCAGAATAAGTATATAGAATAGTAGAACCGTTAACATTACCCACCATCTGCTAGCGAGAGGGAGTAGTTTAGTAGCTACTTCTCTCCAACGACATCTTCAGGTGTATGGTTCAGATCCTGTTGTTGTTAATTTGTAAAATTAATTTTCACCAAATTTAGAAAGGAGAGAATTACCTCTTGTTGTATAGTCCATCAATGCTTAGAACCTTATTAAAAATAAACAAAAAACAAAATCCCCATCACCCCATTAAGAATACGAGCAGATTCAGACTGACCTTTATCGAAATTCCGATTGAGCTCAGCTGATTCATCAGCAGAGGTATAGCTGTTGCAGCTACCAACACAGCTAGCTGGAGCGAGATAATTATCTGGGCTCTCATCGTTTTGATGGATACAAGGACTGGAATGATCAGAAGAAGGAGGATAATTTTCACCGAGGACATCATAGAATGATTTCTCAGCAGCTTGAAGAGCTAAACAGTCCTGCAACATACAAGGTTTATCTGCCAAGTCTTCTTCTTCCATTAACATATCATTTATGTACTTAAAAACAGCCTGAGAGAAATTAATATTTTCACTATTGTATGCAGAATCACAATATGCAATCAATTCCCAAGATGGAGTATTCGATCTTGATGACAGCAAATTGGTAGTAAGAGGTACACAGTTGCTGGATTCAAGATCGAACTCACACCCATTATCAGGATTGTGATTTGAAGTAAGGAAATCAAAATCGCCTGGCATCATTGCAGCAGAAAAAAAATTCTTTAGAACTTGGTGGAAAAATAAATCAATCAATATTGACTATTTCCTGTTGTATGGATGCCAAGAATAATGGTCTAAAGGATTAAAAAATGAGTGGAATGTACATCTCGCAGAAGTGGTTAAAGAAAATGTAGTTGAAAAGCAAAAGTCTAATTTCGTCGGTGAAATCTAAAGGTTAAGATAATTGAAAGTGTAAGCTTCATGGAAACTTCTTTGATACCGGATATCCCAGTATAAAGTAGGGCGGGGTTTGATCCCCTCCCCTCTCTTAGAAGCTCTCAGGACTTAAAACTGAAAAAAAAAAAAAAAAAACTTCTTTGACATATATATTATATATTATTAATCCAATAGTTAATAGCAATAATTATGAGAATCGAAGGGTTGCCTGAGTCTTTGGTTATGGGAATAGTTTGAAATTTGTTATAAAAAAATTTTTTTAGGGTTAATGGTGTAAAAAAAAAAAAAGACAATTCTTTTTAACTTGTTGAAATTTTGATTTTTTAAAATTTGGGAATAAATATTTCAATTTGATAATTTATTAACAAATATAATTCTTAAAATTGAATATGGAGGTACTGACTTGTGGTACTATTGATATGGATCCTATTGCCATATCAACTTCTTATTTGCATAAAAAAATTTTCCAATCTATTACAAATTTGAATTATAATATTTAAATTATTTATTATTTAAATATAAAATTTTTTAAATATCTATCATTCATTTAATACTAAAATTTATCAATTTAATTAATAAAATATTTTTAAAATAAAATATATCCACATAATTAATAATAAAAAATTCATGCATATATTAATATTTATAAAAGATTGAAAAATATTAGTACATATATTATTACTTCTCGACCTCTTGTAAATGTTAATACATGTATTTTATTTTTTATAATATTCTTTGTTATTAATCGTGTGAGTATATTTTATTTTTAAAATAATTTATTAATTTGATTGATATATTTTAATATTAAATAAATGGTATATATTTAAAAAAATTATATTTAAATAATAAATAATTTAAATATTATAATGCATTACTGCATTTTATATATTTAATAGTAAAGTACAATATATTTAGAAAAAATTAAAATATCAATGCAAAATAAAAAATTTAAGACAAATTTAGTACAAATCAGAAATATTTAATTTTTGTAGACAAATAAAAAAGTTAATGTGGCAATATAGTTTATATTGATAGCGTCACCTAGGATGATACATTGGCAGTTCAATTTTAACCAAATTTAATTGTGGGCATTTTATCAATAAATTGACAATTCAAAATATTTACACTAAAATTTTTTTTAAAAAAATATGAATTAAATTTGAAATAAATTAAAAAAATCATTATATTTACACCAGTAAATTATTTTTTAATAATAGGAGTACACTGAATATTGAATAGTCGAATGGTATAATTTCCTTCAAATTAAGGTATTAATATGTCAATAGTTCAAATCTTATCTTTCTCCTCTGCAATTCAAAAAAAAAATATTGAATCATATATTTAGGCAATAAGAAATTATGATGCACGGACACGTCAATTAGTAGGCATTTTTTTGTATCAAAAACTTTAGAAAACTTTATGAAAATATTTCAGGGTCATTTCCAATAAATTTAAAAAATTAGGACACCCGCTTTCTGTAACACCCCTACTACCACCAATTCCATTAGTATACTTAACTAAAGAATTAATAGTAATAGGGATATTACCTTATAAACCAAAAAAAAAAAAAAAAAAAAAAACTCTTAACAATTCAACTTATAATATATCTAAACATTTTAACTCCATCAATTATAAATAGTATATCATCAAGGCATTTTCATCCTTACACACTTATCATAGTCATAATAGATCACGAAACATTCCAAAATTTATAAATTTTCACTAACATAATAGTTAGGTAATATTGATACTCTATTAAACAGTAATTCCAAAGAACTTCTAATCACAACAACTGTTCAAATATATGAATATACAATGGTGGACTTTTAAAATAATATCATCAAATGCATCTAAGCAATTGCTATTACAACATTACCATTTCTGTCTTGTTTTATCTATAATCGTATAGTCTTAATATATCATATGGAAAAGAATATTCTTAATATAATAACATCTTATAGATATAGAATATCGGTACTACATCACCATCAAATCAAAATAAAATATATACAACATATGTACAAATATGAGAGTACTAAATGCTAATAAAAAAACTTAATACATAAGTATCTATGCTCTAAGAATCTCTCTCTCCAAGTTGGAACCTAAGCCGACAATATGGTGGTGGTGAAAACACGACAGCTCCATCCTTAGGCCATGCCCTCTCAACCTCACTAGCCTCTAGGCTCAAAAAGCATCTCTCAATAAAAGTACAAAGGGTGCATAATGGCCTCTAGCAAAAAGATAAAAAGATGCAGGTAGCTATCACTGCATCATAACTATGTGAGGGTAACCTGGACGTCAGTGGAGATGGCATAAAGAACTCAAAAGGTGGTAGACATGCTATCCAAATGCTCTTCTTTAATAACTGACATGTTAACATAGGCTGCACCATCACTCAGAAGATGATCTTCGCATCAGTGTCATGGCAGACAATGTACCTTACAAGCGTCTCAGCTTCAGTCACTTCATAAATCATGGTTGCCCATTGCACCGCCATAGACTCTTCGTATAACTTAATAAACTAACCTAGGCTGAAAAACCATTTTTAAAATACAGTGGTAAGTAATTTCATAGAAAAATTACCCAGTGAGCAGCTAATAAAGTTCTTACTATTACAATATTATTCATAATATAATTTAATTAAAGTACAAACATTTAATTGAAAACTAATTAACTTTGCTATTTTATACAAATACCAAAATACCATTTAAATTGAAAACATATCATTGATCCTAAAACATTTAACTAACAATTCTAATCTCATAAAAACTAGATAAATAAATTCATGAAGAATCATATAAGTGGATATATAACCATCAATGTATAAACTTTTCCCTTATGACATTTCCTCTATATATATATAATAATCATAATTCAATTAATAAGGAAATTTCTCAAAAGTTTAAATAAAAACTATTTCCTCTTGAGAGGAAGTAAACAAATAAATACATAAATAATTACTCGCACATTGTATGAATAATCACTTATAATAAAATTTTCCATTACTCTAACGTTCATCAATCCATTGAAAGGATAATGCAATCACTAAAGGTTCCCAAGTTAATCAGGTTAAACTATTGTTGGACCTTTTAAAGTAACTAATTTAATTATCACGATATTGTAGTAAATTCTTTCATTATAAATGATTTATATTCTTTGGCTTTCAGCCTCATTTCCATTCAATTCCCAAGTTCAATATGTTTAACTTATAAATTATCATTAATAATATAACTGGATTCCCAATCATTCTAGAATAAAGTTATATATAACAAATATCTCTCATTACAATACTCATATCATTCTCTCCACGGCCCACACTGGCCTTTCCTTATATTCATATCAAAGAACCTCATATGCATATGGTATAACCACAAGGATTTGTCCCAAAGGCATCTCTAAATCCCTGCGCTATCCCAAAGATAGTTATAATTTGAGTGGCCAACTCATCTTTCCTAACTCATCTCATAATTATATATATCCCTTTACTTATTTATGTGTTGATCAACATAATGTTTGTATAATATTTACATTAATATACCAAGTAGAATTATGTTATTCCAACATTCTTTTCTCATTTGTTCGTAAAACTTTTCGAAATTTATTAGGTTTACTCCAAAGAATTTAGTCTATTTGTCTAAAACTCATAACTATACAACATTCATATGTCTTAAGATTTATTTCAGTTCAAATTCAATATTTGATGTATCAAGTTCATGAATTTTAATAGTTTCCTAACGTCACAATTGCTCATATATTTTATTCTAATATTCGGTTCAAGTTTACATTCCAAGTTCCTCAATTTTAATAAAATAGGGTACGAAACTGACCACAGAGGCGCCTCCTCTGTACAAAGGCGCTGCCTTATTTCTACAGAGTTATCGCCTCTTTACAGAGGTGAGGGCCTCTGCTGAGGCATCACCTTTATTCAATGAGGTGCCGCCTTATTGGTGATCAGGCGTCGCCTTTTCGTTAAGGCAGTGCCTAGTCACCTTCTACAACTCGACAGTTACAAAAAATTATACCAAAAACTAATTAAACAACATATATTCACCATCATTGGCTCATATAACAATCATATCAACATTTCATATTATTAGGTTCCCTAATAATAAGAAATTTAAACCCTAGATTTATCATATTCAACCCTAAAATATTATTCATTAACTCAACATTTTCTAACAAAAACTTAAACAAAATTATGAAATTATAGCCACTCATATGAATTGATGATCAAACGTAATGATTTCAGAAGTATGTCAAATCCTTGCTACAGTGCTTTATGCTCTCTCTCTTCTTCATGTTCTTCCTTCTTCTTCTTCTTCTTCCTCTTTTTTTCTTCTTCCTCTATCAACCACTCCACTTACTCCTCTCCACTTTAGTCCCTCATCTTTCATTTTTTTATCTTTTCATCCTTTTTTTCTTAATTCTTTCAAACACATCCCTATTTCTTTTTCAATTGAATCCAAAATTTCATTTCTTATTTGTACTCTATTTATTTTCTCACAAAATAATAATAATAATTAACTCCTAATAACATCATTTTAATATAAGAAAATCAAATTCTTAATTATCATTTGATTACATAAAAATATCTTCCAAGGACACGGATGTTATAATTCTCCTCTCGTACAAGAAATTTCATCCTCAAAATTTGTATAAGTTTATAATTAATTATAAAAGTTTTGGATATCTCTGTCTAATATCCTCTTCTCGCTCCCATATAGATTTTTCTTGGAAATGATTCTTCCATAGCACTTTGACTAAAGGTATAACCTTATTCCTCAACACTTTCTGATCTCTAGCCAAAATAGCTATAGGTATTTCTTCATAACTCAAATTTTCTTTTAATTCCATAGGTTGCTCCTTCAAGACATATGTGGGATCACTTCTATATCTCCTTAACATGGATACATGAAAGACATTATGTACTCTTTCCAATTAGGTGGTAAGGCTAAGCAATAGACTACTGGTCCAATTCGTTCAATCACCTCATATGGCCCTATAAACCTGGGACTCAATTTTTTCCGCTTACCAAACCTTATCACACTTTTCCATTGAGATATTTTCAAAAAGACTTTATCACCAATATTAAATTCAATATCAGCTCGCTTAAGATTTGCATAACTTCTCTGCCTATCCTGAGCTGCCTTAAGATTGGCCTTAATTGTTTGAATATTATCGGTTGTTAATTGAACCAACTCGGGCCCTAATAATTTTTTTCCCCCACTTCTTCCTAACAAATAGGGGTTCTATATCTTTTGCCATATAAAGCCTCAAATGGTGCCAATCCAAACTACTCTGATAACTATTATTATAAGCGAACTCTATTAAAGGGACATGTTTATCCCAATTTCCACTAAAATCTAAGGCACTAGCTCTCAACATATCCTCTAACACTTGTATAGTTCTCTCAAATTATCCATCAGTCTGAGGATGTAAAGCAGTATTAAATCTCAATCTAGTATCTACAGCCTCTTGTAAACTTGGCCAGATTCATGAGATAAACCTCGAATTACAATCAGATATAATAGATATTGGTGTTCCATGCAACCTTATTATCTCCTTAATGTATAACTCTGCTAACTTATTTAAACTATAACTAATCTTAATTGGAAAAAAATGTGCAGACTTAGTTAATTGATCTATAATTACCCACACTACATCATTTCTTTGCTGAGTTCTTGGTAATCCTACCATAAAATTCATGGTTATAAATTTTCACTTCCATTTTGGTATTAGCAGTGATTGCAACAATCTAACTGGATGCCTGTGCTCAGCTTTGACTTGTTGACAAGTTAAGCATTTGGAAACATAATCTGCTATATCTTTTTTCATCCCTTTCTACCAATAATTCTCCTTCAAGTTCCTGTACATCTTAGTACTACCCGAATGCATGGTGTATGCAGAGTAGTGCATTTCCTCTATTATCTCTTTCCTCAATTCTTCCTTATTTGGCATATAAATTCTATTTCCTATCCTTATTACTCCTTCCTTATCACATTTCATGTATTTGTTCTTCCCACTTTTTATATTTTCTCTTTATTTCACCACTTTATCATCCATCATTTGTGCCTAAGCAATTCTTTCCATCAATATTGGTCTCACCTTCAATATAGCCAAAATATTATCAGAGGTACCGATACCAAACTCAACATTTAATCTCCTGAATTCTACCAATATTGGCATCTTATAGCACGAATATATGTAGATTCCTAGTTGATTTTTAACTAAGTGTATCTGCCACTACATTGGCTTTTCCCGGGTGGTATTTAATAGTACAGTCATAATCCTTCAACAACTCCACCCATCTCCTTTGTCTTAAATTCAAATCTTTTTGACTCAGGATATACTTAAGACTTTTATGATCGGTAAAAATTTGGCAAGTTTCTCTATAAAGACAATGTCTCCGTATCTTTAATGCAAAAACTACTGCTACCAACTCCAAATCGTGTGTGGGATAGTTCTACTTGTATGGCCTCAGTTGTCTTGATGCATAAGCAATCACCTTACCTTCTTGCATCAACACACAACCTAATCCCTACCTCAAAGCATCACTATAAACCACAAACCTACCTCTCTCTACCAGTAAAGATAACACTGGAGCAGTAGTCAACCTTTCCTTTAAAATTTTAAAGCTTTGCTGACACTCAGGAGTCTAAATAAACTTCACATTCTTTCTTAATAATTTCGTCAAAGGTAATATAATAATCGAGAAATCTTGAACGAATCTCCTCTAGTATCCTGCCAACCCTAAGAAACTTTAAACTTTTATCACACTTCTAGGGGGTTCCTAATTTACTATAGTTGTAATCTTATTTGGGTCTACATATACTCCTTTTGCATATATCATATGTCCTAAAAATACCCCCTTATCCAACCAAAATTCACATTTATTGAATTTGGTATACAACTGCTTTTCTCTTAAAATTTCTAGCACTATCCTCATATGATTTTCATGCTCCTTCTTAGATTTAGAATATACCAGAATATCGTTAATGAATACAATTATAAACCTATCCAAATAAAGTTTGAATACTCTATTCATCAAATCTATAAATGCTGCCGGTGCATTCGTAAGTTCAAATGGCATTACTAAAAACTCATAATGTCCGTATCTTGTCCTAAAAGTAGTTTTAGGAATATCAGACTCTTTAATCCTCAATTGATGGTATCCTGACCTTAGATCTATTTAGAAAACACCCTTGCTCCCTGAAGCTGATCAAATAAGTCCTCCATCCTCGATAAAGGGTATTTATCTCTGATTGTCACCTTGTTTAACTGCCTGTAATCTATACACAGCCTCATTGATATATCTTTCTTCTTTATGAATAATAATAGTGCTTCCCACGGGGAAAAACTTGGTCTAATGAAGCATTTATCTAATAACTCCTGTAACTGTACTTTTAACTCCTTTAATTCTACCGGAGCCATTCTATACGGAGCTTGAGATATAAACGATCTCTCTGACAACAACTCAATCTCAAATTTAATTTCCTTTTCAGGTGGTAATCCTAGCTATTCCTCTAGAAATACATCCTCGAACTCACTTACTATAGGGACTCTCTTCAAATCTATTTTCTCTTTTTTTATCGACCATAAAAGCTAGATAAGTATTGTACCCCTTGCTAAGATACTTCATAATCATCATAGCTGAGATTATCTTAGATGACATCTTCCTACCTTCTCCCACAAAATGAATGTAACATCTGTATTTTCATATGCACTATTCATGCATCATATTTTCTATGACATATTTAACATATTTAATAAAGTTTTGAATTGCATATGAGTTGACATATTCATTTTGGGTAGAGAGGGGCTAAATTGTTAAAGAAGTTAGGAGTTGTTTGTTATATGAAAAAGTTGTGGAGTTATTGAGTAACAAGTTTAGTTCTTGAAGGGTATGTAGAGACAAGTTATGATATTTGTGTGTGTATATATATATATATATGAATTATTATGAGATATAAGGAGATAATTATAAGTTGGTGAGTATTTAATTCTTATAAGACTTTTGAGGGGGGCATTTGGCCATTTTTGATTGGTGAGAGTTGTGATGAATATCTTTTTTTTTTGTGTGTGAAGAGTGCAAAAACGTAGAGGAGAGAAAGAAGAGAAAGTGAGTGTAATTCTTGATTTTTCTTAAGAGATTTCTTAATTCCATACTCATCTAGCATTGATTTAGGAAGTTTTGGAGGATCTAGAAGCTATTGGGAACTTCATTTGGTAAGCTTCGTGTTTATATTTGATTTTTTGAATTAGGGTTGATGGTTGCACAATTCGGGTTCTGCATTCTCTGTTCAACATTCATCTTGTTTTTATCATATCTGGAGTTTCAAAACTCTGATTTAAGTGTGGTTTAATATTCTGGAAACTTCAGGATTCTACTAAAACTCTTGTGTTTTAATAAAACCGAAATTCTGCGGTTTAGATTGAGTAATTCACCTTGGCATTTTTGTGCTCTCAAGGTAACTCTGTATTGCCCGATTTTAGTTAAAAATGCATATTTAATTCTATGCATGTCCAAATTGATAAATTCCAATTGAAATTTGTTGTAAACTCATTTGGCTAGCTTTAGTACCAATTTAATTATTTTTGGACTTATGTAGGACACGTTGGGGCACCTTGAACCTAGAGCTTGGAATGACACATAGTTGCATTTAAGTGCAGAATCTTGTTTATGATGTGGTATTAATGTATGATTGTTATGTAGGCATTGATAAAGATAAAGGTGGTGGAAATCAATAGGAAAGATTCTATTTTGAAGGAGTTGAAGCCTTTGAGTAAGTAGTTATTAATATAATGATATGTATGTTGGTTCTTTTGAACATATGAAATATAATTGCTATGAATGAAATGAATAAGACATGTGATATGCTATAAATAAATTTATGAAGTGAGATATGCCAGTAGAATATGTGATGTTGTTTGAAATGATGGTTGATCATTGAAATATGGATTATGCACGTATATGAGAACTATATCGTTTAATGTGAATTGGCAATTATGTGATAGGAAAAGGAAATGAAGCATGTATATAAATGTAATTCTATACATGAATTGTGATATGATGTGAATTGAGTATATGAATGGTGTAAGTTGAAGATTTATGATTTGAGTATGATATGTATATGGAAATGTGTTGTGAATGTGCTAAGAAATGAGATAAGAACATTGACATGTGAATTTGTGTTGAAATGTGAAATGTAAAATATGTGATGAAATTGTGAAATATGAATTGATATTTGAATGATGATTGATCTGGGATCTCTGTGTGAGGAATAGTCCCAGATGGTGAGGAAAATGTGTGATAGTGAGGCTGAGCCTGGTGGATAGCCTTCACTGATGTGAAATCTGGAACTGAGCCTGGAGGA